>JAKGSA010000910.1:0-54324 GCA_033558755.1 Philaethria dido
TTCTGCCATCAAAGGACCTCCACTATCACCCTATAGAATAAAAAAAGTTATACCTTAAATCCTATTAGCATAGAGCTAAGATACCGCGACAACGTTGACAGTCAACGCAAGTGTCTGTCAATTATATTTTTCACTCATGGTAATAATCATATTTTAAATTATTGTCATTTCCCCGTTCTGGTAAAACAAAGCTCGGCGTTGAGTTCCGCCACTTAATGTGTCAATGTCCAGAATTCGAGGGGATATGTATGTAATATAGAACGGGGTGTCTTGATATAAATTAAAATGATTGCTTTTTTTATAACCTTTTTAGTTTTAAGCCCAGAGGCATATTGGCTGACCTTGAAGGTTGTGGGTTCTATCCCCACTCCGGAAAAGACTTAATATTAATTATTTTCATTTCCACGTTTAGCAAGACAATTCCGAAATAATCACGGTCGGACATCGGAGTGTCTTAAAACTAGGTTCCTTCTCTAACCTCTGGTTATGCGGCAAAAGGCGTGAAGTTGAGCACTAAATTTTTATATACAATGTACAGTACCGTACAGGAGTTAGGTGTTATGTTTTCGGAAAGGCGCACGCCTTGAGTGCATATCATTGTTACATTATTAAATGTATCCTTAAGATTCTTCATGCAATATACGTTATTTTCACGCACATAAGTCTGAAAAGAAACAAAAGATTTTGTAGTTTTTATACACATACATACATAGCTTCACGCTGTATCCCGCATATAGCAGGGTAGGCAGAGGGAATCTAGTGTTAAGACACTCCATTTCCCATTTTCCACCGAATTGAGGCATTGCGTGCTGAGTGGCGGAACTCAACGCTGCGGTTTGCCTTGTTAAAGCTATGTATAAGTGTGGCTTGGAGGAAAGTTCCTTTTTACGTGTTGTATGTTAAAGGGTCCTTTATATTATGTCCTTCTTCATAAAATTGTCCGTCTTAATGCTCAATTGTGTTTAGTCCTCTATGTAAATTCTTTTGTAAAAATATTACTTACTATCTTTCCGTCCGCGGCTCCACTCAACACGCAATGTCTCAATCTGGCGGAAAGTGGGGAACGGAAATGTTGAAAGAGAATGGAGTGTCTTAACATTAGGTTCTCTGGTTTCCTCTGTCTATCCCGCTATATGCGGGATACAGCGTGAAGTAAAAAAAAAATCAATGATAGAATTTAGCAAAAAAATGAAAAATTACGTATAAGAGAACAGTAGAATTATCACTTGTGTCAGTCTTTCCCCATCCAGCCACCATAAAACTTTCTTTGATTTGACTGCCTTCCACTGGTAAGCACGCTGGGCGTATGAATTCATTGAATTGCACCCTAAAATAAAAACGTTAAAATTTATTAAAAAAACAAAAAAAAGAAATGAAATCTGGAACATCAATAGGATTTTTTTTAACTTCACGCTGCATCCCACTGTATTCACGCTATATCCCGCGGGGTAGGCATAGAGAACCAGAGAAACTAGTGTTAAGACACTTCATTATCTTTCAACATTTTCGTTCGCCACTTTCCGCCAAATTGAGGCATTGCGTGTTGAGTGGCGGAACTCAACGCCGCGCTTTGCCTTGTTACCAAACCCAAGAAATGAAATAAGGAAATGATGCTTATAATAAAGTTGTTCAGTGTGATGGCATTTTCTGTTGGCAGTGTATGACTATAAGCGTGGTGGTTGTGAGTTCGTTCTCCACCCTGAGGAGTGACTATACTCGTATATGGTAGAAGCCTTATGATCTTAAGCCCTATTTTCGATGAAAGCGGTTGATAAGTAGAATTACTGAGAAAAGATTATAAAGTCCACTCTAATGCAGTTGTGGGTAGCAACTAGATATAAATACATACATACATAGCTTCACGCTGTATCCCACATATACCAGGGTAGGCAGGGGGAACCTAATGTTAAGATACTCCGTCCCCACTTTTCACCGAATTAAGGCATTGCGTGCTGAGTGGTGGAACTCAACGCCCCACTTTGCCTTGTTACCAAACCCAAGAAATGAAAAATTCCATATTCTGAAGTGGGAATCGAACCCACAACTTGTCGCGTTTACAGTCGCACGCTTGTGTCTCTGCGCCACGACATGTGTATGTGTGTATGTATGTGTGTATGTATGTGAGTATGTATGTGTGTATGTATGTGTGTATGTATGTGTGTATGTATGTGTGTACATAAATATAAGCGACCATTGGAGAACGGAGTGTCTTCACACTGGATTATCTTTATCTATCCGGCTATGCAGAAAAAGTGTGAAGCTGGTAAGCAAAAATTCAATATTTCAGTTGATTATTGTATACTTTCAATATAAACATGACTTCACTGGCTATTAAGTGGCCATTAGGTTTTGTTTTTACTTCACACTGTATTCCGCATACAGCAGGGTAGGCAGAGGGAACCTGAGAACCTAGTGTTAAGACTCTCCATTCTCTTTCAACAATTCCGTTCCCCACTTTCCGCCGAATTTTTTAATTTAAGAAAATTTAGTATTTTCATTTCTTGGGTTTGGTAAAACGGCAAAGCGCGGCGTTGAGTTCCGCCGCTCAACACACAATGCCTCAATTCGGCAGAAAGTGGGGAACGGAATTGTGGCCATTAGTAAAGTAAGAATTTCATTAAATTAAACACTAATTGACGTTTATGTATGTGTGACTCACTTACCTGTGCAATAGTTCTACCAATGCGATATCATGATCCTTTTTTGTTCCTTCATAAAAACTTGTAACCATGTCGTTTCATTACCGTGCCACATCAACAAACCCCCTTTACGTCTTGCTGACAGCACCCAACAAGGCGTATCAAAAAGGAAGCCTCTGTAAAAATATATAAGCACACAGGTTTCAATTTCTATATACAATCGTCGTGATATATTTTTTTATGGGATAACGGATGGCAACGAGCAGAAGGACCACCTGATGGGGTGGCTAGTTCGTTCATGAACATCTACAACACCAAAGATGTGCTATAGATGCGTTGCCAACCTAGAGGATGTACAGATGGAAGGAGTGCAATATAGTAGTCCGCCATCGGAACCACCACGTTTTAGGAGAGAGTAGGTGGTAAAGGGAAAACCCGGCTTACATGCCATCGAACCGGAACACATAATTAGATATTTTGCGGTTCGTCTTTGACATGATAGTGGTCGCGTGAGCCAGACGGAAGACTAACCTCCTACCACAAAACTACCGGGATACCTGCCTCTCTGCATGGGACGCTACCCAGCGGCGTAGAAATTGTATTCTAACCCTGTCCCCCACAGGATAATTTTAATCTAATAGTCATAATTTTTTACATTATGATTTGGGGTTACGGTTGTGATTTAGTAGAATGGAGTAGTTCCCCGTGGTACCGACAGGTCGAGGAGTGACCCTCCAACAGGTTTTAGTGGGTAGTCAACTGGTCATCATTATTCATGGCTTACGACTTCTAAGCTAGCAGTCCCGTAGTAAAAAGCTGCTTCCTAATGACAAACAAAAATGTTCGTTGTTTCGTAAGCTTCTCCATCTGATGAAAAACTAAGCGCGGGGTTATATTTTATAGTCTAGCATTTAAGATCTCTAAATGGACACAAATGAACCTGAGTAATGTATGTTATTTTTCTCCCTACTTGTGCGGGAATTGTGTAAAATAAAAAAAAATAAAAAATATATATGTACCCTTTCGTTTCTATAAACAACGTGAGCAGCAGTTAGTATAAACTTATCACTTATCAAGGTGCTCCTCCAATCCATTTTAATGTCATTGGTTTCATGGGCATTCGCACTGCCTATAACAGCCTGGAAATAAATGAAAATGTAAATTATATTATGTAATTTGGGAATTAAAAACACTTCTCGGCATAAAAACTCTGAGCCATTTTTACCTTTAGTAAATCACTCAAGAATGTTCTTGCTATATGCATAGCTTCTCACGCTGTATCTCGTTGTATGTATCTCCACATATAGTAGGGTAGGCAGAGGGAACCAAAGAGAACTCCTGGGGTGTTAAGACATTCCATTCTTTTTTCTCAACAATCCGGCATCGTCGTAATCTTCACCTCCCTTTGCACTCTATTCCGTTCTCCTCCATCCTACCACACACCTCGCTACCTTAAAGAACGCTTTACTTTCCTTGGCTCCAATTCCTCTCCCCATCTCTATCTTCGCTCCAAAAAGTGATAACAAATTAAAGGTACCCTTATTAGCAACACAGTAGGTTTTAATGAACTTTTCACTGTAAAAGCGTCATTCTGTGGAACGATCTACCGTATCATATCCGACATTCTAAATCTGCTCAGCATTTTCAAAAATTCCTTGAAACGTTACTATTTGGCTACTCAAAAGAATATATAAAAATATTTTTTTTTTTTTTTTTTTTTTTTTTATTGATAACGGATTTGGCAAACGAACAGAAGGACCACTCCATGGTGGGGTGGTTACCTCGTTTCCGAGTAGACATCTACAACACCAGAGATGTTGTAGGATGCGTTGCTAACCCTTAGAGGATACTGATGGAAGGGGGACAATGTAGTAGTCCACTATCAGAACCACCACATTTTGGGGGAAAGGATGGGTGGGAAAAGGGGAAAAATCTGGCTTACATGCCATCGAACCGAACACATCATTAGATATTTGGCGGTTCGTCTTTGACATGATAGTGGTCGCGAGCCAGTCGGAAGATGAACCCTCCACCACCCATATATATATATATATTTATATATTTGTTATATATGTATATGTATGTGTATGTGTGTGTGTATGTGTATATATATAAGATATATATATACATATATATATATATATATATATATATACTGTATATCGAAAAGTGCCATGAGAAGTGCTTTTTGACGATTGAAAACCGTTGGCATAAGTGTATTGTATCTCGAGAGGGATTACTTTGAAGGGACAACATAAATATTGATAAATAAATAAATATTTTTTTCTTAAAAATACAAAGTCACGTTACTTTTTGAACACACCTCGTATAACATAACATATATTATGTAATATTTATTTCTTTGCTTTTTTTTCCCTTATTTGCTTGTTTTTTTTTTTTTTGCACCTCAATGTATCCTATATATTAAGTGTCTACGTCTAAGTGTTACCTGTAAGAGATCACTTTACAGTGATAAGGTCGCCTTTGCATGCTGCAAATTTGTGTTTTGTATGTTCCTTTATACTTGTTTTCTTTTTTTTTTTTGTGTGTGCAATAAAGAATTTATCTATCTATCTATCTATCTTCCGTTCCCCACTTTCCGCCAAATTGAGGCATTGCGTGTTGAGTGGCGGAACTCAACGCCGCACTCAAGAAATCTCCAGGGTCTTTAATCACTTTGGGGCTCCCACAGGGGTCTATTTTCGGTCCTTTCCTCTTTTTAATATATATAAATAATTTATCATATCTTATTGGAAAGAGCCATGACATAGTATTGTTTGCTGACGATGCTTCGCTGTTATTAAAAATGAAAACGACTATATGCTTATGATTAAATACTTCCACGTATTTCTTTTGTTTATTTATGTATCTACTGAAATGTTAATTCAAATGGAGCTACGGTTGGTATATGAATTAATATCTAGGTACTGAAATCTAAAATGGACAACTTAGAAACAGACAGTCGTGTCCCTGAATATTCTCTGCCAAAACATCAAGACATTGAAGATAAAACAAAACAAATATTACCATATGAGGAAATTGTCTAGGGACAGCAGGTTGCCCACCTAGAATCCTTAATGTGTCACTCGAAAAATTGCCCGTGTCTTGTCTTATAAATTTTGAATTCCTATCACTTATGCACACGTTGAAATATTGTTGATAACTGAGACATTCTGAAACAAAAATTCTGAAATTCGATTTAAATAATTTATTGGGTTTTAACATACCATACCTGTCGTGACGCAGAGGCACAAGTGTGCGACTGTAAAGCGACTGGTTGTGGATTCGATTCCCTCTCCAGAAAATAAAGTATTTTCATTTCCTGGGTTTGGTAACAAGGCAAAGCACGGTGTTGAGTTCCGTCACTCAAATCGCAATGCCTCAATTCGGCGGAAAGTGGGGAACCTGAATTGTTGAAAGAGAATGGAGCGTCTTAACACCAAGTTCTCTGGTTCCTCCCTGCCTACCACCCTGCCAAGCATGCGGGATACAGCGTGAAGTTGAAAAGCCATAGTGATTAAGTGTGTTGGCACACACGTGCTTGGTTTAAATCACAACCATACTAAAACATTTAAACAAATTTAAAAATGATTCATTTCTACAACGCCTGCTCGGCGCAGACGCACAAGCTGCGCGACCTAGACGCGACAGGTTGTGGGTTCGATTCTCACCAGGAGACGGAATCTTTTCATTTCCTGGGTTTGGTAACAAGGGGATAGTGCGGCGCTGAGTTCTTCACCTCAGCACGCAATGTCTCAATTTGCGAAAGTGGGAACGGAGTGTTCCTCAACACTAGGTTCTCTCTGCCTACCCTTCTGCTATATCCGGATACAGGGTGAATGTGTGTATATATGTATTTATATCTAGTATGTTATATGTATGTATGTATGTATCATTCTTACTTTCCCAAGCAGGATGTCGTAATGCTGTACCCAGGTCTGGTTTTGGTAACGGAGGACATTCTTTCGGTTCCGCTTCAAATATATTGTCAGGAGGATTCTCACAACATAGAAATGGTTCCTGATTTTCGAAAATACAAATCTGCGTCGGAAAAAAAATATGCTAAAGATTTTGCTATTATATTTGATTTGGTGCCTAAATATAATTAACTGATTTCCTGTTACAATAGTAGTATTTTTTTAGACGATTTGATGGTATTTTAACTTTCATGATGATGATGGGGCGGTGATTGGTTTCCGGTGGTGGTTTTTTTTATGGAAAAGGACAAGGCAAATTCGCGTTCGGGTCACCTGATGGTGGGAGCGATCCCTTCGTCGCCCACGGCCCCGTGTGTGTAACACCAGATAAGCTTAAGCAGGTGCGTTTGTCTGGCCTCTTATAGTGAGTAGGCGCGCTTTTGAAGGCAAAATCTACTTCGTATCGACCTGGAAACGCCCCGGGCAGGGTAGGCCATTCCACAAAGTCCACAGCGGCATGTGGAAGCGGAAATCTTCGAACCATGGTCAGTACTAAAGAGCTAGTAGTGGTACTCTAACAGTGTATTAAACTTCGACTCTGGAGGTGGTGGTGTTCTCAGTTCTCGGGATGGGTTAGTTGTTGCATATGGTAGATACCGAAAGCCGCGCCTCTTGTGTTCTAGTGAATATTGCATTTCGTACAGTAAGTCTGATTTTGTACTAACAGTGTTTTTTTTTTTTTTTTTTTTTATTGATAACGGACGGCAAATCCCAGAGCGGAAGGATCCTCACCTGATGGTAGTGGCTTCCTCGCCCATAGACATCTACAACACCAGAGATGTTGTAGATGCGTTGCCAACCTAGAGGATACTGATGGAAGGGGGACAATGTAGTAGTCCATCATCAGAACCACCACATTTTGGGAAAGGGGATGGGTGGGAAAGGGGAAAATCTGGCTTACATGCCATCGAACCGGAACACATCATTAGATATTTGGCGGTTCGTCTTTGACATGATAGTGGTCGCGAGCCAGTCGGAGGACGAACCTCCTACCACCTAACAGAAGTGTACAGTGTGTTTTGTGTACGACGTAGTGATTCAGGCATTGTTGGGCTATTGTGTAATTTTGTGATAAATGTTGTGATTTACCATACATTTCGTTTTCTTTTTCTATTATGTTTTTACTATTTAATTAATATTTTAATAAAATACATTACCATTTCATCCGTCTTCAGTGTAAGACTATCTCTAAACACTTTTAACATATCTTTTGGCCCAGTTCTAATATTTGTGGTATCATTGGGACAGCAAACTATTGGATCAGTAGTATGTTCGAAAAAACAATGCTGAAATTGATATTTTATATTTCTCATAAATATATTTTAGGGAACGCATCACCAAATCAATATGTATATATTTTATATCAGGGTGGAAATTTTATAAAAGTAAGCTAGTATATATAAAGGTAATCCGGTATATAAATATATACCTACCGATATAAGCCGCTATGGCTTATACCGGTACGGCTTATACCGGTACATAAAATAAATTTTATGATAATAGATTTTTAGTCGAGTTTGCCCAACTTGTTGTTTTGCAATCCCTAATTTTCTTTTTTTCTTGTAAACTCACTCTCAATATTTTCTAGACCTCGCCATATTTTTTTTTAACTTCACGTTGTATCCCGCATATAGCAGGGTAGGTAAAGGGAACCTGAAAACCTAGTGTTAAGACACTCCGTTCTCTACTTTCCACCGAATTGAGGCATTGCGTGTTGAGTGGCGGAACTCAACGCCGCGCTTTGCCTTGTTACCAAACGCATAAAATAAAAAAAACTTAATTTCCTGGAGTGGGAATCGAACCCACAACCTGACAGTTTACAGTCGCACACTTGTGCCTCTGCGCCACGACAGGCGTTTATTTATTTAACGTCCCTTCAGTTATTTTTTTAACTTCCCTAATCAGCTACCGTCACTAATTTATTGTGATTTACAAAAGGTAAGCCGGTGGGAATCGTGTTATATGGACGCTTCGCCACTGATATATAAATACTAATGGAAAAAGGTTAAGGCATCAAAAAAAATACACATTTTTAATTAGACATTACAAAAAATATTCAAAATTTAAAAAGGTTTATTTACCCTATGAATTATCGTTATTAATAAAAAATCCATGAAAAAACTGAAAATCTTTTTAAAGTACAAGTACGAGACCTAATAAAAAAGGTCGCCAGGAAAATGTGGAGCTCGATTTGTAATCAAGTTTGCAAAAACACAAGATCAAGAAAGCTGCAGAGGTAAAAAAAAAGAAGGTTGCCAGGAAAATATTGGGCCTATACCGGCTTCCCTAAATATACATCGGCTTCCCTGAATTTACCGGCTTGCCTAACTAAAATTTTAGGCAAGCCGGTATATAATAAATATGATATATTAACGTTACCGGTAGATGTTGTTTGTTTTGTAAAAAAGAGTAAGCGATTTGACAGTCATGTATACGTCTACAAGTTCCATTATATCCGATTCCACAATCTTCGCCTGAAAACATACATAAATATATAAAATTTAAGTAGAAGTAAACAATTCATTTAAAAATTTAAATAATTCTGAAAATCTACTTACTTACTTTAGTATATATATATATATATATATATATATATACATATATATATGCTACATACATACATACATAGCTCCACGCTGTATCCCGCCTATAGCAGGTTAGGCAGTAACCTAGTGTTAAAACACATCCTTTCCCACTTTCCGCCGAATTGAGGCATTGCGTGCTGAGTGGCGGAACTCAACGCCGCGCTTTGCCTTGTTACCAAACGCAGGAAATGAAAAATTCCATTTCCTGGAGTGGGAATCGAACCCAAATCCTGTCGCGTTTACAGTCGCACGCTTGTCTCTGCGCCACGAGGCGATAAAGATAAAATATAATAAAATAAAGTTATGCTTACCAATTTCTGTATAATAATAAGTCGAATTAGAAAAGGCACTATTTAAAAACATGAATGTCAAACACAATTTCAATGAATTCATTGTTAAATTCTTATATTAATCATTAATTTTTTTTTATATAAATATCTATATAAATATAAAAATATTATCTATGACCGTTCTCACAAAGAGATAAATGTGTAATGAAGATAGTATGTAAAAATAACAGTTACATTTGTTTAAAAAACTAATTATTACTTTCGGCTTCGCTTGTGGTGAATGTCAGTCCCTACACCTATCCTGTGAGGGGACGGGGTTAGAATACAATTCCCCTCCGCCGCTGGGTAGCGTCCCGTTAGAGGCGGGTATCCTAGTAGTTACGTGGTAGGAGGTTCGTTCTCCGTCTGGCTCGCGACCACTATCATGTCAAAGACGAACCGCCAAATATCTATTGAAGTGTTCCGGTTCGATGGCATGTAAGCCAGGTTTTCCCCGTTTCCACCAACGCTTTCCCCCTTCCACCTGTATCCTCTAGTTCGGCAACTCATCCATCTCTGCAAACATCTCTGGTGTTGTAGATGTTCATGGGCGAAGGTAACCACTTACCATCAGGTGGTCTTTCTGCTCATTTGCCAGCCGTTGTCCTTAAAAAAAGAAATATTACATACTATAGTGCGTATATGCGCTCATTTGAACACTTTGAAGTAGATAGATTTTCACATTTTTTGACAAACAATCATGTTTTCCAAATGTGTTTTTGTAATAAAACTTATCATATGTGAAACATATGATAAGTAGATATATAGAAGACTAGCTTTCCGCCCGCGGCTTCGCCCGCGTGAAATTCGGTTATATCGCGCGATATGATAAGGAGTATCCTATCGTCTTTCCCAAGGTCTAGACTATTTGTCAAAATTGGTTAAGTGGTTTATGTGGTGAAGTTGTAAACAGTTAAACAATCTTATATGATTTTATGTTTGACAATAAGGAACTTCCATACAAACTTTCCCTATTTCAACCCCCTCTATCATTTTTTTCCCGACAAAAAGTATCTTATGTCCTTTCCCAAGTTTAGTTCTATCTTCATACCGAATTTCCATCAAAATCGGTTCAGTGGTTTAGGCGTAAAGCGCAACAGACAGACAGACAGACAAAGACAGAGTTACATTTTCACTATGGCACTGTATTTAAAGATTGCATCAAATGCGTGAAGCAAAAAAGAAGAAATGTGCTTTTATACCTCTCTAAGAACAAGTGTATAAAGCTTTGGGCTTATTAAATGGTTGAGTAGTTTTGGCGTGAAAGTAACAAACAAACATACATTCACAATTATAATATTATTAGTAGGGACGCCGCACTTCAGATAACTCTTAGTATTAACAATGTAATGTTCCATATTATATTATTTCTAATATATATTTTATCATCATTATTGTTGAAAGAGAATGGAGTGTCTTAACACTGTTTCAATTTCCTTCAGCCATCCTGCCATAGCGCGTAAGCTACAGCGTGAAGCGCAAAAAGAAAAAATTAAGTGTCATTAAGATTTTGACAAAAAAAAAGCAAACCGACTTCTCGAATTAATGTAATTATTTTTTTTTGCTTCCTTATGCTTTTCCCGCATATAGCAGGGTAGGCAGAGGTGAACCTGAGTGGAACCGTCGTGTTAAAACACTCCGTTCCCCACTTTCCGCCGAATTGAGGCATTGCGTGCTGAGTGGCGAAACTCAACGCCGCGTGTTGCCTTGTTACCAAACTCAAGAAATGAAAATATTAAACTTTTACATGGAGCGTTTACAGTCGCACGCTTGTGCCTCTGCGACACGACAGACGTCAACTAAAACGTACTATTAGTACTATTATAACTCAAAAACTAGCACGCAAAAAAATACAGTACAATTGATGATATCTTGGTTTTTTAAAGTTGGTTAAATTCGTTATTCATTTGATTTGGTAAAACCATATTTCTCACATAAAAATAAGGCGTTACCCAATTGCATCATTATTTATCATTTAGATAAAATTAATGCCTGTCGTGGCGCAGAGGCACAAGCGTGCGACTGTAAACGCGACAGGTTGTGGGTTCGATTCCCACTCCAGGAAATGTAAAATTTAGTATTTTTCATTTCTTGGGTTTGGTAACAAGGCAAAGCTCGGCGCAACGCACTCAACACGCAATGCCTCAATCTTGCGGAAAGTGGGGAACAGAAATATTGAAAGAGAATGGAGTGTCTTAACACTAGGTTCTCTGGTTCCCTCTGCCTACCCCGCTAGTTGCTGAATACAGCGTGAAGTTAAAAAAAAAAAACGTGCTTCATTTTTTGAACGTCAAATAATTTACCGCCGGTTCACTAAATTTAATGCCTCAGACCTGAGAAGAACCGGCGCAAGAAACTAAGCGGGATTTTTTTTTTATATTCGACAATGGTTTACAATTATTTATTAGTGGCAATGATACCTTTGAAACAGACTGGAGCGAGCATTTCATTTCCAAGACGTGTTATCATTTATAAAATCACTAATTGGGTAATAACCTTTAAGAATATGGTATGTTATCTGTATCTTCAAAAATAAATCTTATTTCTGTTAAAATTGATGACTTTATTATGCACTTACAACTAAAAATAGAGTACATAATTTTTTTTAGCTTCACGCTGTATCCCGCATATAGCAGGGTAGGCAGAGGGAACCTGAGAACCTAGTGTTAAGACACTCCGTTCCCAACTTTCCGCCGAATTGAGGCATTGCGTGCTGAGTGGCGAAACTCAACGCTGCACTTTCCCTTGTTACCAAATGAAAATACTAAACTTTTACATTTCCTTGAGTGGGAATCGAACCCACAACCGGTCGCGTTTACAGTCGCACGCTTGTACCTCTGCGCCACGACAGGCGTCATTGGAGTATATTATTATAAAACAAAATATATTGTTATCATGGTCCAGGCAAATTAGGGGTTTGACCTCGGAATGAGAGTTAGTCAATGATACACGTGTAATACCTTTTAGATATAACAAAATTTGTCTCAAGACCTACTTATCTTAAAAAAATTCCGGGGTTAAAGGTCAACAAATCAATGTTTATATAATACATTTATTGTAATATTTCGTTTTCTGTGGGTTTAATGTTATTGTTGTCTTGGCTTCACGCTGTATTCCACACCCACTCCAGGAAATGCAATTTTTCATTTCCTGGGTTTGGTAACAAGGCCAAGTGCGGCGTTGAGTTCCGCCACTCAGCACGCAATGCCTCAATTCGGCGGAAAGTGGGGAACGGAGTGTCTTAACATTAGGTTCCCTCTGACTACCCTGCTATATGCGGGATACAGCGTGAAGCTATTTATGTATGTATTTAAATATCACCTAGGGTAGTACCGGTGCTTTCGAATAAAGTAGTAACAGTATTATTTACCGATATTAACTATACCAGTATAATTTATATTTTTTTATCTTCACACTGTATCCCATATATAGCAGGGTAGGTAGAGGGAACCTGAGGATCTAATATTAAGACACTCCGTTCCCCACTTTCTGCCGAATCGAGGCATTGCGTGCTGATTGGCTTTATATTCATCGGTACAAAAAACCAAAAAACCGGTTTTTGTACCGATACGACGGTATGTATATACCGTAAAATGCAGGTTAAATAAAACAAAACAATAATTCAAGAAATATTTGATTACTTTCTTTATTTAAATAGTGATTGCTTATTTCTAATTTAACTAACAAATATAGCTCTTAGGCTGTGAAGTGAATGGTCTTGGCTTAAAAAAAAAAAACGTACACAATTCTAAACGTAATAAAGAACTTATATAAAATTCTTATCCTATAAATAAAGATATAGAAAATATATATACAAAAATGTCACCTCCTAGACTAGAATTAAGAATTTAATTTAATTATAATTCATACCATAAAATTAGCGCATACTTTTTCCACTAAACGCGCCATTTTTTTTATCTGTGATAAGTTCCCGCGCAAACACATGTCAAACAACTATTATATAGAAACGCTACGAGATGTCAATTTTGACAGCTAACAGAAGTTTTTTTTTTATATTAAAAATTGTTTGCTATCTCTTTCTAATTTAATTTTTAAAAAGTTACATTAGCTTATTTTTTTTATAAAAAAAACACTTTTCATTTCTCAATACAAGCAGAGGTATTATATTATTCAGCCAGTTCGTTTTTATTGGTAGTCCATAGGTCTACGTCTTGATATCTCATCTCGCAAGAGTCCCCATAGCTTGGCATCGGAAAGGACTTGGCGTGAGAAGTCATCGATAACAGGTTCGATGTCCATCAGAGGTACAGCATCTTCATCGACGAACTTAAATAGAAAACAATATAAATTAAGAAAAGTAACTACTTAACACTCCATGGATTTACCGTGCAGATGTCTTCCGCGTTGCAGAGAGAGGAGCTTGGAGAGTGCCTGCGACTTACGACACAATGATTAGGTTTAAGGGGCCCCTTTAACTGCATAAACGTTCCCCTCCACTGTCTGAGCTCCTCTCTCTACCTAACCTTTGAAAAAAATCCTAAATCCTAAATGATATAAATGCACGCTTGTTATGCTTTCACGCAAAAATACTAAAGATCATATGAGAAGTGATCGTGTCGCAGTGGGACAGCGTCTGGCTGTAACCACGATTGGTTGTGGGTTCGATTCCCACTCGATGCATTTTTTTTAACTTCACGCTGTAACCCGCATATAGTAGGGTAGGAAGAGGGAACCAGAGAACCTAGTGTTAAGACACTCCATTCTCTCAACAATTCCGTTCCCCACTTTCCGCCGAATTGAGGCATTGCGTGTTGACTGGTGGAACTCAAGGCCGTGCTTTGCCTTGTTACTAATACCAAACCCAAGAAATGAAAACACTGAATTTTAAATTTCCTTGAGTGGGAATCGAACCCACAACCTGTCGCGTTTACAGTCGCACGCTTGTGCCTCAGACACGACAGTCTTTTACTTTAGGTTCTTTTACCTGTCTTTGTCTAAATAATTCTTGAGCTGGCATGCCGGGGGTAGCTTGAGAGCGTTTGCGACCGCACCCTGAAACAGATGATGTAAAGATTAATAACTAACGTGCTTACAGACGACAATTAACTTTTAACTTACATTAAGTGGTGAAAGGTAAGCTGGTGTATATAGAGAAACCGTTATATATTGCGAAACCGGTATATAACTGTATATGTAAGCCGGTTTGTATAGGGCAACCGGTATATAGGAGTAAGCCGGTATGTATATGTCTGAAGTAAGTTAGTTTTTGTTTAGTTTGTTTTTAGAAAACCCATTTCTTTTGTGAGCTTCTTGTTTTGCAATCATACCCAGGAAATGAAAAATTGCATTTCCTGGAGTGCGAATCGAACCCACGACCTGTCGCGTTTACAGTCGCACGCTTGTGCCTCTGCGCCACGACAGGCGTAGTATATATATAAAAATTAAAATTAATTAAAATAGTTTTTACCAGTAAAAGCATTGCAGAAAGGTCTCTTCTTGGGAGTAAGGATGACATCTTCACTCAATCGAGAATCATACGATCTTGGAATCTGAAAGGAAATATATATAAGAAATATATTTATTTATTTATTTATTAACGCCTCTCGTGGCGCAGAGGCACAAGCGTGCGACTGTAAACGCGACAGGTTGTGGGTTAGATTCCCACTCAAAGATATGGAACTTTTCATTTCCTGGGTTTAGTAACAAGTCAAAGCACGGCGTTGAGTTCCGCCACTCAGTACGCAATGCCTCAATTTTGGCGGAATGTGGCTTCCAAGAGGCGCGGATTCGAATCCCACTGCGTTTACAATTTCATAATTTACACTGTATCCCGCATATAGCAGGACAGGCATAGGGAACTGGAGAACCTAGTGTTAAGACACACCATTCTCTTTTAACATTTCTGTTGCCCACTTTCCGTCGAATTTAGGCATAGCAAACTGGGCGGCGAAACTCAACGCCGCGCTTTGCCTTGTTACCAGATCAAGGATATGAAAATACTAAATATTATTCAATTTCTTTGTTTCCTGGAGTCGCAATCGAACCCACAACCTGTCGCGTTTACAGTCGCACGCTTGTGTCTCTGCGCCACGACAGGCTCTATCTCTATTTCCAAATAAGATAAAAAAGATAAATAAGATAAAATAAAAAGATATTTATTCAAAAAATATTTTATAAATTGAGCAGCCGAGACTTCCCAGTAAGTAGTCAAAGACACTTGTGTTGGGAATGTCTCGCTTCTCCGAAGGCTTAACAATAACATAATACATAACACGCATATAATATATAACATAATAAATATAACTAGTAAAAAAATAAATAAATAATAAAAATAAAGAAAACTTTGAACGGCGTTGAGTTCCGCCACTCAACACGCAATGCCTCAATTCGGCGGAAAGTGGGGAACGGAATTGTTGAAAGAGAATGGAGTGTCTTAAAACTAGGTTCTCTGGTTCCCTCTACCTACCCCGCTACATGCGTGATACAGTGTGAAGTTGAAAAAAAAAAACATTTATGTTTTTTTTAATGTGTGTAACTAATAAGATATGCTTACAGCGGCCCCATAGCAGCATTCCAGGAACAGAATGGTAAAGACCACGATCAGCGATACCCGGACGACCATTGTGATAGCAGCTCAAGATGAGGTCAAAAATCTGAAAAAGAAGTTTTAAGATGTAATTAAGAAAACCGATTTCAAATAAAAAGCACTTTTTTTTTATAGCTTCACGCTGTATCCCGCATATAGCAGGGTAGGCAGAGGGAACCTGAGAACCTAGTGTTAAGATACTCCATTCTCTTCCAACAATTCCGTTCCCCACTTTCCGCCGAATTGAGGCTTTGCGTGTTGAGTGACGGAACTCAACACCGCGCATTGCCTTGTTACCAAGCCCAGACAATAAAAATACTTCATGTCCTGGAGTGGGAATCGAACCCACAACCTGTCGCACGTTGTGCCTCTGCGCCACGACAGGCGTTAAAGATCTAATCGATTTAATCGAAAATGCATTAAAAAGTTCATCAAAATTGGTTCACCCATTAAATAGTTATGCAATAACACACAAATTATAAGGAACAAAAATCCCGACTGAATCATATCGTCAAATTTAGAAAGCAAATTCAAGTAAAGTAAGCTATAAAAGCTAGTTATGTGTTATATATTTGAAATGTGCTAATTAAGTACTTTCATTTGACACACCTCACGATACCCATCAACGATTTTTTTGTTTTTATTTTTGACGTAATTGCCTCTAGAGGGCGCCATATTGAATTAAGAGTGACGTCACATATCTAAGAACACTTGGAGTATCAATACCTATCTATCGTCACCTTAATTATATAATTCGGTCCCGGAGTTCGGAAGATATGAGGTAATAAAGAATATTACAAACATAACCATCCTCTGATAGTCGGATAAAAATACCGCATAATTGATAACCTCTTTCTTTCAAATCGGTTAAATGTTAGCAGAGTTTTAAATCATAAAGTTTAAGGTTATGCCCTTAGTAATAAATATAAAAAATAACATCAAATAACAAAATGCATCTAACGTTACCCCCCGCAACGCTCTGCTGGAGGTCACTTATAGAATTGTGAAGAAATCGTGGTATTTATAAGTAGGTATACTAGCCGTTTTGTAATATCGTTTGAGTGAATTATTAAAAATCTAGTCTCAGTTTTTCCCGTTATCGTAGGAATTTCGAAAATTCCTCTCTTAGCACTCCCCTACACTCCCCACATCCCTACACGCCACATGTCAAGTTTCTATGTGCAGTAGTTTCTCTTTCTCCTCTCTCAGTACTCCCCTAAACTCCCCGCGTCCCTACACGCCACATGTCATGTGTCTATGTGCAGTAGTTTCTATTTCTCCTCTCTCAGCACTCCCCTAAACTCCCCGCGTCCCTACTCGCCACATGTAATGTTTCTATATGAAGTAGTTTCTCTTGTACGTTATTTGTCAGTCACTCAGTAACGCAAGCCTATTATATGCATAGGTATATAGAGAGAACCTAGTGTCAAGACACTCCGTTTTTTTTATTTTATGGATAACGGATGGCAAACGAGCAGAAGGACCACCTGATGGTAAGTGGTTACCTACCTTTGCCCATTATCATCTACAACGCCAGAGATGTTGTAGATGCGTTGCCAACCTAGAGGATACTGATGGTAGGGGGGTCAATGTAGTAGTCCACTATCGGAACCACCAAATTTTGGGGAAAGGATGGGTGGGAAAGGGAAAAACCTGGCTTACATGCCATCGAACCGGACCACATCATAAGATATTTGGAGGGTCGTCTTTGACATGACAGTGGTCGCGAGCCAGACGGAGGACGAACCTCCTACCACCAAACTACTGGGATAACCGCTTCTTACGGGACGCTACCCAGCGGCAGAGGGAAATTGTATTCTAACCCCGTCCCCTCACAGGCAGAGGGGAATTGTAATCTAACCCCGTCCCCGTTTCTCGCTTTCCGCTCTTATTCGAGACATTGTCAGTTAAGGGGCACTACCCAACGTTGCAATTTATCTTACCGAAGCGTAATAATACGTGTAAACATAATTTAAATACAGTGGTGAAGCCTCTCGTGGCGCAGAGGCACAAGCGTGCGAATTTTTTTTTTTATAATTATTAATATAAACTATTTTCATTTCCTCGCTGTGGTAACAAGGCAAAGCGCGGCGTTTGAGTTCCGCCAATAAACACGCAATGCCCCTATTTGGCGGAAAATGGGAAACGGAAAGGCTAAAAGAGAACGGAGTGTCTTAACACGTCGGTTCTCAGGTCGTTAGAGGATATCTGTGCAGAATAACAATAACAATGAGAAGTGAAACAAGAGACAATACACATATAAGAAATACTTATTATTTTGAATGAGATTCGAACCCAGAACTCAATAAAAAATTGTTAATAAAAAAAATACTTTACCGTTCAGCACGCAATGTCTCAATTCGGCGGAAAGTGTCTTAACACTAGGTTCCCTCTGCCTACCCTGCTATATGCGGGATACAGCGTGAAACTATTCCCCTGAGTGAGAATCGAACCCAAACTCAATAATTAGCAGTCAGACACTATCAATATGGCCTTTTCCAAAAAAACAACAATTGAATTTCGTTGGAATACAAATATTGTTACAAGTTCTCGACAGTTTAGTTTTCTTAAGGATACTTTTAATCAAGTTCCAAGTTTCAGGTCCTTCGGTCCTAACTCCATTCAATTTTAACATTTAGTAGCCTGTTCTCGGTAAATTAAATTGTATTTACATTTAACACTAAGGGGCTAAAGTTAGCTTCGTTTCGCTTCGATCGTCAATCCAATGCAAAATGAAAAACATCTATTTTATAGAAAATGCCTGAAAATACAATTATTACGAATAAATATATATTTTTTTTCTTAGCTTCACGCTGTATCCCACATATAGCAGGATAGGGAGAGGGAACCTGAGAACCTAGTGTTAAGACACTCCGTTCTTTTACAACAATTCCGTTCCCCATTGCGTGTTGAGTGGCCGAACTTAACGCCGCGCTTTGCCTTGTTACCATACCCGGGAAATGAAAATACTAACATTTCCTGGAGTAAGAATCGAATCCACAACTTGTCGTGTTTACAGTCGTGCTTGTGCATCTGCGCCACGACAGGCATTAAAAATTAATCGTCAGTTTTTAACTATATTTAAATGGGACCACATCAGAATCACTAGCTATCATATAAAAAAAGAATCATCAAATTGGTTCACCCACTAAAAAGTTATTAACACACACAAAAAAAATATAGTCGAATTGAAAATCTCCGCCTTGTTTGAAGTCAGTTAAAAATAACCTATGTGAGTCGAGCCTAGTTTTAAGTAATGGACAAATATTGTATTTGCACTACATTAAAAAAGACGCCTGTAAATGTGACAGGTTGTGGGTTCGATTCCCACTCCAGAAAATGTAAAAGTTTAGTGTACAAAGCACTCAACACGCAATGCCTCAATTCGGCGGAAAGTGTGGAACGGAGTGTCTTAACACGTCGGTTCTCAGGTTTCCTCTGCCTACCCTGCTATGTGCGGTATACTGCGTGAAGATAAAAATAAAAAAAAGACACGTGAATTTATTATAGCACTATATTACAATTTTTTTTTAGCTTCACGCTGTATCCCGCATATAGCAGGGTAGGCAAAGAGAACTTGATAACTTAGTGTTAAGACACTCCAATCCCCACTTTCCGCCGAATTGAGGCATAGACTAAGTGGTATACTATTTTTTTAATTAACAATTTTTTATAGAGTTCTGGGTTCGAATCCCATTTAAAATAATAAGTATTTCTTATATGTGTATCGTCTCTTGTTTCACTTCTGATTGTTATTCTGCACAGATACCCTCTAACGACATTTAGTAGATTAGTAATCTATAGTTGTTACTTGTATAGTAAAGTTCTAAGTTAAATTAAGATGCCAAAGCTCAATAGAGCTCTTTGATTAAACATATGGTTGTAGGTTCGATTCCCATATAATGATTTTTTTTTAGCTTCACGCTATATCCCGCATATAGCAGGGTAAGCAGAGGGAACCTGAGCACCTAGTGTTAAGACACTCCGTTCCCCACTTTCCGCCGAATTGAGGCATTGATATATTGTTATATTTAAATTATTACCATTTGAGGCCTTGTGTATCAGAGGCAAAAGCGTGTGACTGTAAACGCGACAGGTTGTGGGTTCGATTCCCACGCTAGGATGAAAATATTAAATAATATTTAGTATTTTCATTTCCTCGCTCTGGTAACAAGGCAAAGCGCGGCGTTGAGTTCCGCCACTGAGCACGCAATGCTGAGCCATTCAGCAGAAAGGGGGGAACAGATATGTTTAAATAGAACGGAGTGTCTTAACACTGGGTTCTCAGGTTCCCTCTGCCTACCCTGCTGTGCGCGAGAAACAGCGTGAAGGTAAAAACAAAAAAAATGTCTACAAAATTCATTTTGACTTCGAACCTTGAACCTCCTTCATATATCCTTCATTCACATATCTTTTAACAAATTAAGTAATAACTGTAATACAATAGTAAAGTAAGTAATAAGAAAAAATTGCGCTCATAAACCGTATCATAATAATCTCCTAATTTCGGCGAATTGAGAATTGTTCGGGTGTGGCGTTACAGTGTACACAGACATACATATATACATATATATAATATATTAAATAGGCTATCGTGGCACAGTGGAATAGCTTCTTACTAAACACAATTGGTTGTAGATTCAATTCCCGCTCGGGGGAGTGATTATTTATTATAATTTTTTTTAGCTTTACGCTGTATCCTGCACACAGCAGGGGTAGGCAAAGGGAACCTAAAAACATAGTGTTAAGACATTAGGTTCTATTAAATTTTCCGTTCCTCGATAAGTTAAGATTAAAAAATTATTAAAATTTTTACCAAAAGAAAGATCGATATCGAATAAAATGCACTAATAAGTTAGATACTAACAGCACAAAAATTACTCGTCAGATCTTAACTAAATTAAAATGGAACCCTATCAGAAGCACTAGCTATCATATAAAAAAAAATCATCAAAATCAATTCATCCATTAAAAAGTTATGTGGTAACAAACAAAAAAAATACAGTTGAGAACCTCCTGTTTTTGAAGTTGGTCAAAAAAGGTATGTGTAATAGGAACTTAACTTCAGACTTTGTCTAAACAGAGAGGAAGAATAAATATAATTTAAATATTATTCCTTCAAATGGTAATCGAACCTACAACTAAACTCATTTACAGCCAGACACTGTCCCACTGCGCTACAATTTTTTTAGTTTCACACTGTATCCCGTATATAGCAGGGTAGGCAGAGAGAACCTGAGACCTGAGAACCGAGTGTTAAGACACTCAGTTCCCCACTTTCCGCCGAATTTAGGCATTACGTGCTGAGTGGCTACACTCAACACCGAGCTTGGCCTTATTACCAGACCCAGGAAATTAAAATATTAAACTTTTACATTTGCTGGAGTGGAAATCGAACCCACTATCATTCACGACATCGACAGTCAGACGCCACTTCGCTACAATAGTCTTCTATAAAAGCTGAATCATTTCATACATGTTGTATTAATGTATATAATTATGCCACTGTTACTATAACGATCGTGTGATTTTGCCAAAGACCCTACTGTGAGGATGTATAGGTACTTGTTACTCTTTCACGCAAAACACGCAGGAAATGAAAAATTTAATAATTTCATTTTTTGGGTCTGGTAACATGGCAAAGCGCGGTGCTCAGTTCCGCCATCAGCCCGCAATGACTCAAGGCGGAAAGTGGGGAACGGAAACGTTGTAAGAGAACGGAGTTTTAACACGTCGGTTCTCAGGTTCTCTCTGCCTACCCTGCTATGTGAGGGATACAGCGTGAAGATAAAAAAAAAGAAAATAATTAACACGTCACTCGGTCAAAACTGCGAGGAGAAGCTGGTCGACTAGAAATGCCTATTCTAATACCCTACCGTGAATTCGAAGCTTTTTGTCGCCATTGTTAGAAAATATATATATAAATACGTGATGCGAAAACTTTGGATCCCTTTTTACGAAAATTACGCGGACGGAGGAGCATGAAACTTGGCACACTTATAGTTTATATAGAGAAGGAGTGCAAAATGCTATTTTTTTTTTAAATATTGCATATAAAATATATTAAATTAATAGAATAAATGTTACACACACTACCACAGTTTGTCTACCATGTTTATATAAAGTGACATACATACTAAAGACAACGCGTTGGTAACGCTTCAACGGGGACACCAGATATTATAAATTTTCAAAAGTGTTTTTCCTATGCCTAAGCATGTAAACTTTGAGAATTTCAGTTTTTTTTTCAATAATAACTGTCGTGGCACTGTGAGAGCTTGTTTCACTGTAAACGGGATTGTGGGTTGGATTCCCGTCCCAGAGAATGATTATATTTAAATTTTTCTTATTTATATATAAGAAGAAGATAAAGTGAATCTGTAATTTTCTCTTTTAATATTTTAAGCTAGTTTAAAAAAAAATCGAATTCACTACCATCGTAGCAACTGCGTCAAACAGTCTAAAACACCTATACGCTAAGATAATAAAAATGTTAATAAAACACCTAGAGTCACCTACATACGTTTTTTTATTACTTCAAGCTAATTAAATTAAAAAAATATATAATTGAAGAAAACCCCAAAAGGTAAATTTTTAAAATGATTTCATCATGTACCTTATAGTCATGGCAACGATATATGTTAAAATGTATGATATGACACTCTACTAATTTTATAGTATTTTCATTTCTTGGGTTTGGTAACAAGGCAAAACGCGGCGTTGAGTTCCGCCACTCCACACGCAATGCCTCAATTTGGCGGAAAGTGGGGAACGGAATTGTTGAAAGAGAACAGAGTGTCTTAACACTAGGTTCTCTGGTTCCCTCCCTACCCTGCTATATGTGGGATACAGCGTGAAGTTAAAAAAAAAAACAATTTTATAAATGTGAATGTTATATTGGTAGATATCAGTGGCGAGGCGTCTATACAACTCGATTCCCATCGACTTGCCTAACTTTTCAAAGTAAAAGTATAAGACCCAAAAAAAAGCTCGTTAGTAAAATGTGGATCTCCCAAAAAACAAAGTCAAACAAGGTGTGTGAGATATAAAAAAACGGACCCCAAGAAAATATTGCATAAAAGTACAAAAAAAGAGCAAAAAACAAGCTCTGACATCTTATAGACCTAAAAAAATGGTCATCGCCAAAATTCCATAGTGAAATTACTAACCACCTTGACTTCCTATACCACATTCCCCAAATATATCGGCTTCCCTAAAAATTACCGGCTTCCCTAAATATATATACCGGCTTCCCTAAATATACATCGGCTTTTCTTAATATACCGGCTTGCCTAACTAAAATTTTTAACCCTCGCCACTGGTGGATATGATTGTTTATGTTTATGATTAAATTTAATGGGACCACATCACGCACTAGCTGTCATACAAGAAAACACATGAAAATTATTTGGTAACAAGACAAAGCGCGGCGTTAAGTTCAGCCACTCAGCACACAATTCCTCAATTCGGCGGAAAGTGGTGAACGGAGTGTCTTAACACTATGTTCCCTCTGCCTACCCTGCTATATGCGTGATACAGCGTGAAGGTAAGAAGTTATAGTCGAATTGAGAACCTCATTTTTTTGAAATCGGTTACCTTAAATATGAATATATTATGGTTGACATCTGTCTCTTACTTAACATCACAAAGGTTTATCGTATGTTTAAAATAGTGACATGTTTGTAGCTAATTTTATCAAAAGGTATTCTTGAAATTACTAAAGAAATTGTCGACTAAAATGTATAATTGTATTAAATGAAACTATTTTAACCGGATTACATACATACATAAATAAATAAATAAATAAATTCTTCATTGACCTTAAGAAATATTATATTTAAGGGCTTACTTACTCCTAAAATAAGTATACACTGTGTTTTAGCCCATGACGGAGTAGAGGACCAGGCTTCTCATGGAAAGTTACTTGGAATGTCAGGCACTGGACAACGCGGGAGAACCCCAATGTGCTGGACTGATCAAATAAAGTCGCTAGTTGGGAGGCCTTTACACGAGTGTACCAGAATGACTTTCAACAGGGAAAGATGGCGCGACATCGTACGGTGAGCTACAACTGCACCCCGAACAACATGTTGACCACGACCACTCTGTCAAGGGTGATACGATAATTCCTCTTCTAATGAAGAGGAGTGTTTTAGGAGCTAGTGACTTCCCTGTTTAGTATTCAAGAAATAATTAACAAAAAAAAAATCAATAGATATATATGTAAATATAGCATAGACACTGTGTCCCGCATATAGGAGGGTAGGCACAGGGAACCTAGTGTTAAGACACTCCGTTCCCCACTTTTCGCTGAATTCAGGCATTGTGTGCTGAGTGGTGGAACTCAACGCCTTGTTACCAAACCCAGGGAATGGAATTTTCCATGCCCTGGAGTGGAAATCGAACTTACAACCTGTCGCGTTTACAGTCGCACGCTTGTGCCTCTACGCAACGAGAGGCGTAGGCGTTTAACCATATTAATCGCGTATATTTTAGTATTCGGAAATTCAATTTTGGACCCGACGCTTGGAATACTTTACAGTAGTCCGTGGTTACAGGTAGATAGGAGTAAAAATGTTTTTCCGATTTTTGCTATTAATCCGGTTAAAATAGTTTTATTTAATATGTGTAATAATCGCGAAGATCAAAGAGCTTATTATAGGATTAACAGACTTTACAAAAAAAGATGTTATCAAACGGTAAAAGTAAGAAATAAAAAAGATAGCTACAATCATAACGATATAAAATCAGAAAATTAAAAAAAAACAAAAAGAAAAAAAAAAAAATCAAAATAAAAAGCTAAAAAATCAAAATAAGCAAAAAAGGACTCCGACAATATTGGAGGTATCCTGCACCTACAATAAAAAGGCACAAGGAAATACAAAACATAAACGCAAACAAGGACTCCGACCCTATATTGGAGGTGCATGGTATTTAAAAAAAAAAAAAAAAAAAAAAAGAAAAGTAGTCCGTGGTCACAGGTAGGTAGGAGTAAAAATGTATTTCCGATTTTTGCTATTAATCCGGTTAAAATAGTTTTATTTAATATGTGTAATAATCGCGAAGATCAAAGAGCTTATTATAGGATTAACAGACTTTATAAAAAAAAGATGTTATCAATTCGGAATATATGATGATTAGTCCGACCGATTTCGGCCATGGCGACCGCTTCGGCTCCCTATTGGTTATCGGCGCTGATGCGCTCGAAGATGGCTGATGTAGCCAATCTTATAGGTGAATTGACGTGCACACAGAGCGCACGTTAATTCCCCATTGACATAATTATAATGAATGGCAGCAGGTTGTCGGGCCTTAAGCGCGACAACCTGCGACAACAGAAGGTCAGCTTTGCGCTGCTCCTCGAATTCGTGCGTCCACCTCTTGACAAACCCGCGCCACTCATCTCGAAAATCATCTCGGAATATATACGAAAGAATTGGTATCATGAACACAAAATAAATGACTATTGTAGAATGAGTCTCATGTAAGAGCATAGAGAATACAGTTCATGACTTTTAGAGATGTTTTACGTAAACGAACGCTGCGCAATGTCAAAATGAATTGGAAAACAAATATATATATTATCTATATAGTAATACGTGAAGAAAAAACTTGGGATCTCTTTTTACGAAAATTATGGGGACGGGAGTCCATGAAACTAGGTACATTTACAGTTTATATAGCGAAGGAGTGTACAATGATAATATCTTTTTAAAATAATGCATAAAAATATATTAAATTAATAAATTGATATTACGCACGCTACCATTGCTTGACATACATCTTTACTAATATTATAAATGTGAAAGTAACTCTGTCTGTCTGTCTGTCTGTCTGTTACGCTTTCACGCCTAAGCCACTGAACCGATTTTGATGAAATTCGGTATAAAGATAGCACTGAACTTGAGAAAGGACATAGGATACTATTTATTGTAAAAAAAGGGTGGAAGAGGTTGAAATAGGGGATAAAAGTTTGCATGGAAGTTCCTTATTGTCAAACATAAAATCATGTAAGATTGTTCAACTGTTTACAACTTTCACACCTAAACCACTTAACCAATTTTGACAAATAGTCTAAACCTTCGGAAATACTATAGATTACTCCTTACCATGTCGCATGATATAACCGAGTTCCACGGGGGCGAAGCCGCGGGCGGAAAGCTAGTGTTTATATAAAATGACATATACGTCACTACGCAATGCGCTATTAACGCATTTACGGGGACACTATATATATTAATAAGCGAAGGAAAAACTTTGCATCCCTTTTTACGAAAATTATGTGGACGGAGGAGCATGAAACTCCTACACATATAGTTTATATAGCGAAGGAGTGCAGAATGATAATATCTTTTAAAATAATTTGTAAAAATATATTAAATTAATAAAATAAATGTCCCGCACGCTACCGTGGCTTGTCATGCATGTTTATATAAAGTGATATATACATTGCTACACAACGCGTTGTTAACGCGTCAGCGGGAACTCCAGTTTATTTAGTATATTTAATACAATAGGAACAAACTATTGCTTAAACAGCTCGTTCCTTAATCACTTTAACAAAAATATTAACGGCCTTAGTTTTTAGCCGACATTGTAGAGTAAGGGAGAACATAGTGTTAAGACACTCCGTTCACCGCTTTTCACCCGAAATGGAATTAATTAACTTTAGTAAGCGAGAGCGAAGAAATTAAAAATATTTATATATAATTAGTCCTCTAAGTAGAAATCGATCAAGCAATTGCTTTTACAGTCTGACATCAAAGTTGGACCACTATGCCGCGATGGTTTTTTTTAAATAATTATCAACACAAATAATTTTCAATGGGAATCGAACCCACATTAATCGTTAATAGTCACTTTTTTAAACTTCACGCTGTATCCCGCATATACCAGAGTAGGCAGAGGGAACCTAGTGTTAAGACACTCCGTTCTCCACTTTCCGCCGAAATTGAGGCATTGCGTGCTGAGTGGCGGAACTCAACGCCGCTTTGCCTTATTACCAGAGTGAGTAAACGAAAATACTAAACATAAATTATTATAATTATTAAACGTTTTCTTCTCCGTCTGGGAATCGAACCCACAACCTGTCGCGTTACAGTTACACTCTTGTGCCTCTGCCAAGTCACTTGATATTAAAATATATAAAATTCGACTTACCTCAGGCAGGGGTGGAACTCTGAATGCAGTCGACTACGAAAATCTCTCTATATATAAGGATCTTGGGCGGGCGGGGTCAAGCAAATGACATGAATGGAGTCGCCTTTGTTATTGAAACTTTTATTATATATTTAAGATTTTTTTTATTATAGATTTGATTTGACTTCAAAAAAGGAAATGAGGAACAGAAATGTCAAAAGAGAACGTAGTGTTTTACACTACGCTCTCTAGTTCCTTCTGCCTGCTCTGCTGTGTGCGGGATACAACGTGAAGGCTTTGTTTTTTTTTTTCATAAAAATTTTTTTCTTCTTATGTAAATTACTATTCAAATCTAACTAAATCAAAACATTCTTTATTGAAATAGGCTATATGGCAAGCACTTTCGAATCGTGAATCAACATTAAGTAAGTATTGTCAGTCCTACCGAAAGATGAAGGCAGTTGAGAGCCGACGAGAATGTCAACAGTTGCACTTTTCATATTTGAAAAGTGCAACTGTTTTATAATATATTAACAACTATCTCGAATGAACATCAACACTATTTAATTCCACACGTTAACATCAGAATAATATTCTTGGACAGAATAATTTGTTCTTTAGATATATTTGCGTACAAATAAAATATTATTGAAATAATAAACAACACGTCTCCATACCACCCGTGTTCCAAGATCCCGCTGTGTTTCAGTACACGCACTTGGACCAAACACTCTTATTACTGCAATTCCATCAAAACTAAATACTTTCCGAAACTTTCCTAAATATATATTTAATATTTTATATATATACATATATATGAGACTGAGACTGAGACCTTCAAGGTTCAGTGGTACAGTGTTTGACAGCAAATGCGATTGTAGGTTCGATTTACTTACTTTTGGGGATACATTTATATTTATATTATTTTCATTTGTCCGGTTTGGTAATTTAAAGAGCGGTGTTGAGCTCCGCCATTCAACATGCATGTTTCAATGTCCAGCGGAAAGATGAAAATGAAATGTCTTGAAATTTGTTTCTTTATATAACTGTTTACCCTACTGTCCGAGTAAAAGCGTGAAGCCAAAAAATAATATATGGAGCCGCAATTGTAACCTTTACACGATAATAACTATATATAACTATAAACATATAAATAACTATTCAAAAATATTTATAAGACATTGCCTATTCAAAATGAAAATCAAACTCAAAATATTTTTTATTCAAGTAGGCTATTACAAGCACTTTCGAATCGTCAATTTACAAAGGTGTCAGTCGTGTCAGTCCTAACGTAAGCTACCACCGGCTCGGAAGGCAGTTCTGCTGAGAAGAGCCGGCAAGAAACTCAACAGTTGCTCTTTTGAAATAAAATTTTTACAATAAATATACAACTATGATGAGCCTCCCGGGTGAGCGTCAACAGCATTTAATTCTAGACATTGACATCATTATTATTAATTTCTACTTTCCGTTCGAATTCAAAACATTGCGTGTTAAAAGGCGGAACTTAACGCCGTGCTTTGTACAGAACGCTACGATCCTTGAATACGATCTCTCTGTTTTTGCCAATATCGAAGATAATGTATTCTCAAAGGTCAACTGGGTTATTCCGTACCTCTCTTGCCTTTTACATATGTTTAGACTTCACGCTGTATCCCGCATATAGCAGGGTAGGCAGAGGGAAACTGAGAACCTGGTGTTAAGACACTCAGTTCCTCATTTTCCGCAGAATTGAGGCATTGCGTGCTGAGTGGCGGAACTCAACGCCGCGGTTTGCCTTGCTACCAAACCCAGGAAACGAAAATACTAAACTTTTACATTTCCTGCAGTGGTAATCGAACCCACAACCTGTTGCTTACAGTCGCACGCTTGTGGCTCTGCGACACGACAGGCGTTATAGGTATAAAACCTTAAATAAATTTTCATTGCCAATTAAACAAAAATATTTAAAGGTAAACAAAGTCGAGATTCAAAATTAGTCGTTTTTCTCCCAAAAAAGAACAAAATGTAATATAATACATAGTAAGATAATCTGGAAATCATACAAAAATTATTTAAAAAACAACTTTATTAATGGTATACTTATATTACTTGCTGACCGACTTCAAAAATGGAGCATCTATTTCGACTGTATTTTATGTGTGTTACCGCATAACTTTTTACTGAGTGAACCAATATTGATGATTCTATCTTTATATGATAGCTAGCAGTGGCGGGGGTTGAAAATTTTAGTTAGGCAAGCCGGTAAATTAAGGGATGCCGATGTATACTTAGGGAAGTTGGTATATATATTTAGGGAAGCCGATGTATATTTAGGGAAGCCGGTATATATATTTAGGGAAGCCGGTTATTTTTAGGGAAGCCGATATATTTGGGGAAAATGATATAGGATGTGAAGGTATTTAGTACACAGTATCAATGATACTGGAGGAACGTCACGTAAAAAGCATGGGGACCTCCCGGAGGGCATGCATGAAGAGGTTAATGACTGTGGACGAGGCGAAAGAGGTATGCAGGGACCGTAGCGTTTGGCGCTCCGTTCTCTCTGACTACCCCGCTAGGGATAAAGCGTGAAGTTAAATTTTGTTAATAGTTGAATTTTAGCAATGACCTTCTTTTTTAGGTGTATAAGATGTCAGAGCTTGTTTTTTTTACACTTTTTATGCCCAACTATTTTTAAGCCCCCACGCCTTGTTTGACTTTGTTTTTTGGAGCTTCACATTTTACTGGTGACCTTTTTTTTTTAAAATTTCCTACTTGTACTTTTGAAAAGTTAGGCAAGCCGGTGGGAATCGAGTTGTATGGACGTCGCGCCGCTGATAGCTAGTGCTTCTTATGTGGTACTATTTAATTTTAGTTAAGATCTGACGATTAGTTTTTGAGTTACACTTTTTTTTATGGATAACGGATGGCAAACGATCAGAAGGGCCACCTGATGGTAAGCGGTCTTCGCCCATAGACATATACAATAACAGAGACGTTGTAGATGAACGCATCTAACTAGCAGCTAACCTAGACGATACAGAATGGGAGGGGGGGGGGGGGGGGCCGGCGACAATGTAGTAGTCCTCTATTGGAACCACCACATTTTGGGGAAAGGATGGGTAGGAAAGGGGAAACCTGGCTTACATGCCATCGAACCGGAACACATCATAAGATATTAGTACGTAATAATTTTATATTTTAGTGCATTTTAGTTGAAGTCGGATTTTTTGCTTGTCATACGAAATTAATCTATCGTATATACATATTTTATATAATATTTTCTCTTCCATTACATCGTTATTGAGTTTTTGTAACAATATTCTTGATAATTTACCACAAATTGGATATGTATGGGGTAATATATCACCAAAATAAGCAAGCAGATAAGAAGTTTCTTATATAAACGCGATGAGAGTCAGTTCGATTATCGCTTGAGGCCCTTTTTATTTTGTCTTCACGCATTTTCATGCACAGCAAGGTAGGTAGAGATGAACTAATGTTAAGACACTCCGTTGACCACTTTCTGCCTCAAATCAACACATTGTGTACGATGGCGTAACTAAACGTCACTCTTTGTGCTTAAAATAGCAGGCAAATGATTATAGTTAAATAATCGATCGAACCTACAGTATTCGAAATTTGCATGCTGAGTGGCGGAACTCAACGCCACGCTTTGCCTTGTTAAAGCGTTGCTAAGTATTTTAATTATTTTCTTTTGGTTGGACAAATTGAAATGTTAAATATCACCAATTCCTAAACAAATGCTCTAAAATAAAACAAATGTTAAAAATGTTATATATTATCACTATTAACTAACGCCGGCACAGCGTGCGTCTGTAAACGAGATAGGTTGTGGGTTCGATTCCCACTCCAGGAAATGTAAAGCTTTATAATTTTCATTTCCTGGGTTTGGTGACAAGGCAAAGCGCGGCGTTGAGTTCCGCCACTCAGCACGCAATGTCTCAATTCGGCGGAAAGTTCTCAGGTTCCCTTGTCTACCCTGTTTTATACGGGATACAGTGTGAAGACAAAAAAAGTGGCCTAACTAAACGCCGCGCTTTTACTTACCAGAGTTGAGAACATGAAAATAATTAACGTCAAATAAACGTTAATTTAAGTTTCTGAGTGTGACTGTAAAATATTTTGTTAGAAAAGCATTCGTGTTCAAATGATAAACAAGGTAATTAAAATTTTAGAAATGTCATCTTTGAGTGACATTTTCTTTGGCTTTTAACTGACTTCAGAAAAAGGAGGTACGCAATTCGGTAAAAAGGTGAACCAATTTTTATGATTATTTTTTTATATGATAGCTAGTGTTTCTGATGTGATCTTACTTAAATTTAGCTAATTTCCGACGAGTTTTTGAGTTATTCGTAATATTTTGATTTCTTAGTGCATTATACCTAAAGTCGGTTTTCTTATTTTTGTTAAAATTTTATTTATACATGTAGTTTGTTAAGAAGTTGGGTTTTTATTGTTGAGTTCCGCCACTCAGCACGCAATGCCTCAATTCGACGGAAAATGGGGAACGGATATGTTAAAAGAGAACGGAGTGTTTTAACACTAGGTTCACTGGTTCCCTCTGTCTAGCCTTCAATGTCCGGAATACAGCGTGAAGCTATAAAAAATACTAGAGTCCATTTAGAGTCATTGTAATAGGGCGTAACATAACGCAGTACTTTTCACTCATTTCAAAAAAAGAGGTTCTCAAATCAACTGTGTTTTTTTGTGCGTTACGACATAATTTTTTACTGTTTTTTTTTTTTTTTTTTATGGATACCGGATGGCAAACGAGCAGAAGGACCGCCTGATGGTAAGTGGTTACCTTCGCCCATGAACATCTACAACACAAGAGATGTACTAGATGCGTTGCCAACCTAGAGGATACAGATGGAAAGGGAGGATAATGTAGTAGTCCGCTATCGGAACCACCACATTTTGGGGAAAGGATGGGTGGGAAAGGGGAAAACCTGGCTTACATGCCATCGAACCGGAACACATCATAAGATATTTGGCGGTTCGTCTTTGACATGATAGTGGTCGCGAGCCAGACGGAGGACGAACCTCCTACCACCAAACAAACCAACCAATTTTGATGATTCTTTTTGAATATGATAGCTATGGCTTCTGGTGTAACCACATTAAAATTTAGCTAAGTTCGAACGAGTAGTTTTTAAGTTCTTCATAATAATTTAGCACATTTTTTAAAATATTGACATATGGTATGTGGGCTCCTTGAGGAGTGTAGGGGAGCAATAAGATGGGACTCCTTGAAATTCTTACGAACATGGAAAAAACATGGAAAAAATACAGATTTTACGTTTTATAGTCTACGCATATTATACTGCAACTAGTAAAAGATAAGAGATAAGATGAACAAATGCTTTTAATAGAAAGAAAAACAGAACTATTAAAATAAGTACTTTGTTTTTCATCTAAGAAAAGTTTAGTCTTAAAATCTAGACTTAATCACTTTTTTTTATCTTCACGCTGTATCCCGCACACAGCAGGGTAGGCAGAGGGACCTGAGAACATAGTGTTAAGACACTACGTTATTAACATTTCCGTTCCCCACTTTCCGCCGAATTGAGGCAATGCGTTCTTAGTGGCGTAACTCAACGCCGCGCTTTGCGTTAGTAAAGTGAAGATATGAAATTTCTTCGAAAATAAATTAACTTTACGTGGTCACTGTTCAAGACATCTCATATTTTTTCAATTATGAAAAACCACAAGTTATTGAAAATTTTCTTTATTCTTAGCAAAGTATTTATTACGGAATGAATAAGAGAAGTGAGGCTAAAAATGCATGGATGAGAAACGTCTATAACGATGGTTGGCGGTTCGATTACCATTTGCGGGAATTTACACTAAAAATAGCTATATCCAGCGATTTCAGTTACGTGTATTTCGATTCGGAAATTGTAAATTAGAGAAAAAGTATTTATTTATTAATCAATATTTATTTTGTCGCCTTTAAAATAGGCCCCATTTGATGTAATACACATGTGCCAACGCTTCTTCCAATCTTCGAAACATGTTTTATAAGCACTTTCCGGGATCTTCTTTAGCTCTCGCGTCGAATTTTTTTTTATGTCTTCAATAGATTCATATTGGTGTCCTCGGAGTGGCAATTTGAGTTTAGGGAACAGGTATACCAAAAATCACAAAATAAAAAAAAAATCTTTGTCTCTGATGAAACATATTGCGGTTTTGAGTTCCGTTTGTCATTAAATAGATACGTTAAAGATGTAAAAAGGGACTGAACTCGGAATATTCTTTTTCTATATATAAATAAAATCTCAAAAAAAGTGAATTCAAATTAAACGCACTAAAAAGTAACATTATTACGAATAACTCAAAAACTGCTTGTCAGTTCTAACTAGTATTAAATGGGACCACATCAAAGCTCTAGCTATCATATAAAAAAATATCATCAAAATTGTTTCACCCATTAAAAAATTATGCTGTAACAAACATGAAAAACGCTTTAATTGAGAACCTGCTCTTTTATTGGAAGTCAGTAAGGACCCCCCGAAGGTCAAGCATGAAAAGGTTAATGTCTGTGGATGAGGTGAAAGAGGTATACAGGGACCGTAGCGTATGGCGCTCCGGAACTCTGACTACCCCGCTAGGGATAAAGCGTGAAGTTAGGTAGGTAGGTAGGTAAAAATAGATCTGTCTCTCTTTCTGGTGACATAAATTGCGGCGTTAATTTCCGTTCATTAAATATGTCAAAGATAGAAAAAGTGACTAAGCTCTAATTGCTTTTTCTTTAGCTTCACGCTGTATACCGCAAATAGCAAGGTAGGCAGAGGGAACCTAGTATTAAGAACAACAGTTCCCCACTTTCCGCTAGAATTGCGTGCCTAATGGCGGAACTCAACGCCGCGCTTTGCCTTGTTACCAAACCCAGGAAATGAAAATACTAAATATTATTTAAAGTTTTCGTTTCCGTGGGAATCGAACCCACAACCTGTCGCGTTTACAGTCGCACGCTTGTGCCTCAAGACACGACAGGCGTAATTTCTTTTTCCTTCTAAAATATGAGAAATACGTTAAGAAATTGTAAATAGGTAACATTTAAAATGTATTAATATTATTCAATGTTTTATTGCTAATTGATTTTTAATGTCTATAAAGAACTTAACTGTTTTTAATATGAGGTCATCGTGTCGCAGTGGGACATCATCTGACAGTAAATATTGGTTATGGGTTCGATTCCCACTTGGTGAAACGATTACATTTCAACTATTTTCATTAAGTGGCTCACCTTTGCTTCATAAATCTTTCTCAGCATTCTTTCATCACTCATCCTCTCGACGTGCCCAAACCACCTGAGCACGTTCTTTTTTATTCTTACAAAGGTGAGCGGCAAGAGAGGTAAGGGGAGACCTTGGTTGACCTTCGAGAACACAGTATCAATGATACTGGAGGAAGGTCAGATTAAAAGCATGAGGACTCCCCGGAGGGCATGCATGAAGAGGTTAATGACTGTAGACGAGGCGAAAGAAATATGCAGGGACCCTAGCGTTTGGCGTTCCGTTCTCTCTGACTACCGTGCTAGGGATAAAGCGTGAAGTTAGGTTAGATTAGGTTTCATTAAGTCCAGGACGTTCTGGTAAGACAATGCGTGGCGTTGGGTTCTGTCACTTAACAAGCAATGTATTTGTTTTTTAGGTGGAAAGTAAAGGGACTATGCGTTCATTTGATGAGTTTGACATAGCTAGCTTTTCATTTTTTTGAACAATAATTATGTCTACAAATTTTTTTATTGTTTTTTTTATAAATATTATATATTATATATTTTTAATAACTTTAAGAATATGTGTACAAAGTTTAAAGATAATCGATTGAATAGTTTTAGCGTGAAAGTGTAACAATCAAACTTTCATGCACATTCGATCAGAACCTTCTTTTTTTGAAGTCGATTAAAAGACAACTTCAGGCAACTATCGAATAGATTTTTTCTTGCTTCACGCTGTATCCCGCATATAGCAGGGTAGGCAGAGGGAACATAAGAAGTGTTAAGACACTCGGTTCCCTACTTTCCGCCGAATTGACGCATTTGCAATGCCGTTGAGTTCACCACTCATGGTGGAACTCAACGCCTCGCTTTGTCTTACCAAACCCAGGAAATGAAAATACTAAACTTACTAATTTCCTGGAGTGGGAATCGAACGCACAACCTGTCGCGTTTACAGTTAACGTCTTTCTAAAGAATCAAAAAAAAAATAGTTCACCCAGTAATAAGTTGTGCAATAACTACAGTTACAAATAAAAAACTAGAGTCGAACTGACAACCTACTTTTTTACAGTCGCATAGAAATCGACCCTCGTTGATACTCAGCTGCAGAGCCTTAGTCATCGGCGCAGAGTTGCCTCATTGTCAGTTTTTTACCGCATACATTTCGGGGAATGTGCCTCGGAATTGCATAACATAATTCCTCCTGCCCCATTTCATTACTTGACTTCAAGGAAAACAGCTTCACGCCATCCATACATGGTGGATATTCCTTATGTACGGACAAAGCGGTTTGAGTCTACATTCTTTATTTGCACAGCGAAGTTATGGAACTCATTGCCGGCTACTGTTTTTCCTAAATCATACAATTTGGGGGTTTTAAAATCCAGAGTCAATAGGTTCTTTCTAGACAAACGTGCATCATCGTAGACCGCATTAATGCTTACCGTCAGACTTTGATGCGGTCAAACGTTAGCCTATCAATCATAAAAAAAAAAACATCCATATACTTGCTTTCACCTTATTTAGTTTAAGTGGCAGAACTCATTATCGCCTCACTTAATGCGAGAATGCTTTCTCGAATATAATATAAAGAAGAAACACAATGTAACCATTTATAATAATAGTCAATTTAAAATAATGCATATCGTGACGCAGAGGCACAAGCGTGCGACTGTAAACAGGACAGGTTGTGGGTTCGATTCCCATTGCAGGAAATGAAAATTTTGAATACAATATTTAGTATTATCATTATTGTGGATCTGGTAACAAGGCATAGCGCGGCGTTGAGTTTCTCCTTAATACTAGGTTTTCTGGTTCCCTCTGCCTACCCTGCTATATGCGGTATATAGCGTGAAGCTAAAAAAAAAAAAAAAAAAAAGACAAGCAAACCTCGGGTTTGGGTCACGTAATGGTCAGTGATCACCTACCACGACTCTGTGTTTCACCAGAGCAGTTACAGGTACAGGTGTGGATGATATTTAAATTTGTGATATACTGTGCGGTTAGAAAATCCTGCAGCAGGAATCAGGTCAAACAGTTCCTCAGAACACTCCCCATGACATATGCGGTAGAGAACGCACGAGGAAATGTCTCTATGCAACGCCAAAGTGACAAGCCTTAACAATTGCTTTTAACACATTCGCTACAGCTGACGTGAATTCACGTCATTTATAATTCTATTCGTGGTTGCCGTTGACGTGAATTGACGTTATTTTAAATTATTATATTATATTTTCAACATTGTTATTTCAAAACAAATTTTATACAAGTATTTCTTTATGATGCAAGTTTGCGGCAACCAGCTTCAGAATTTATTTATATTTGCCGGTACTGAGAATTGAATCGTAGAAAATTAGCCGGTCGTAAAACCGATAGAGAGATTTTTTTTAACTTCACGCTGTATCCCGCATACAGCGGGGTAGGCAGAGGGAACCAGAGAACCTAGTGTTAAGACACTCCATTCTCTTTCAACATTTCCGTTCCCCACTTTCCGCCAAATTGAGGCATTGCGTGTTGAGTAGCGGAACTCAACGCCGCGCTTTGCCTTGTTACCAAACCCAAGAAATGAAAATACTAAATTTTACATTTCCTGGAGTGGGAATCGAACCCACAACCTACATAATTTTATTATTTATTAAAAAATAACTTAAAAGCTACTTATTATATCTTTATTAATTAAAATGGTACTCCCATCAAAAGCACTAGCTATCATATAAATAAAGGATCATCAAAATTGGTACACCCACTAAAAAGTTACACATATGAAAAATACAGTCGAATCAATAACTTCCTGCTTTTTTGACGCCCGTTAAAGATATTGTCGAAATTAGAACCTTCTCCTATTTTTTCAATCGGTTAAAATAATACAAAAGGGTATTAAGGGCGTGGCGTTGAGTTCCCCCACTCAGCACGCAATGCCTCAATTCGGCGGAAAGTGGGGAACGGAGTGTCTTAACACTAGGTTCTCAGGTTCCCTCGAACTACCTTGTCTACCCTACTATATGCGGTACACAACGTGAAGCTAAAGGAATAATAAAAACAAAGACCATATATTTGTTCAATCATGTTTATTAATCAAATGATATCATTCATAATATATTAGCACGAGGCGTGAATATATGTATAAGTCGACTTACATATCGATGGTGAATTGCTAATACCTCCTAACTGACATTTTTAATAAATTCAATTTTTTATTTTTCTATAGTTTTAAATGATACGTTTAGACACGTTGGTTAGTTGGGAGATATTTATATATTTTTATTTTAACGCAGTTGCAACTAAACATACACTAAGGAGATTTCTCTAAAACATGCTAACAGTGCATATAAATCGATGAAAATAAAAAAAGCGCATACATACATACATAGCTTCACGCTGTATCCCGCATATAGCAGGGTAGGCAGAGGGAACCTAGTGTTAAGACACTCCGTTCCCCACTTTCCGCCGAATTGAGGCATTGTGTGCTGAGTGGCGGAACTCAACGCCGCGCTTTGCCTTGTTACCAAACCCAGGAAATGAAAAATTCCATTTTCCTGTAGTGCGAATTGAATCCGCCGAATTGAGGCATTGAGTGCTGAATGATGGAACTCAACGCCGCGCTTTGCTTTGTTACCAAACTCCAGGAAATGTAAAATTCCATTTCCTGGAGTGGGAATCGAACCCACAACCTGTCGCTTTTACAGTCGATAAAAAAAATGAATTTATTGAAAATGTCAGTTAGGAGGTATTGATACTTCATTGTCGATATATAATTTATTAAGTATTAAGACGCATTAAGATTGCTTTATTTATAGAGTGATTAAAAAAGAAAATCAAACATTATCTGATACAAAAAGTATTTAAATAACCATAGAGTTTCCGTTAACGCGTTAACAACGCGTTGTCTGTCAATATATATGTCATTTTATATAAACATGCATCTCAAACCATGGTAGTGTGTGTAACATGTATTGTATTTTATTAATTTAATTATTTTAAAATTATCATTGTGCACTCCTTCGCTATAGAAACTATAAGTGTACCAAGTTTCATTCTCCTCCGTCCACATAATTTTCGTTAAAAGGGACCTTCACGTGTTTATATATAGAAAAACACAGAAATTACAGATAAAACTTGAACTTAAAAATATCACTAAAAGTATGCATTAGCGCCTGTCGTGGCGCAGAGGCACAAGCGTGCGACTGTAAACGCGACAGGTTGTGGGTTCGATTCCCACTCCAGGAAATGTAAAATTTAGTATTATCATTTCTTGGGTTTGGTAACAAGGCAAAGCGCGGCGTTGAGTTCCGCCACTCAACACGCAATGCCTCAATTTGGCGGAAAGTGGGGAACGGAAATGTTGAAAGAGAATGGTGTGTCTTAACACTAGGTTCTCTGGTTCCCTCTGCCTACCCCGCTATATGCGGGATACAGCGTGAAGTTAAAAAAAAGTATGCATTTTTGATTTCTCAAGTTATTCACCTCTTCCTACGTAATAGTTAAAATGAATGTAGAGTATCATTTATAAATGCAGGAGTTAAAAAAAATTAAATATAATTTTCAATTAAAAAAAAAAAATGTGATAACTTATGCTATTGAATTTTTCATTTTTTTTATTATTAAGAACGGTCACAAAAATCCAACATCATGAAAATAGGTCCAGCCGTTACTAAGTTACAAAAACACTGTGTAACCAGTAAAAAAAGTCAAACATATGGCAGTGTGTGTAATATTTATTTTATTATTTTAATGTCTTTATTTTAAATAAAATAAAAAAAAAAACTAAAAAGAAAAATCATTACGAAAAACTCATAAACTACTCGTCAGATCTTAACTAAATTTAAATGGGACTACATTAGACGCCCTATCATATAAAAAAAAAAATATTAAAATTGATTCCCAGTAAAAAATAGTTGTAGAATTGAGAACCTCGGCCTAAAAGTGTATACATATATATCAGTGGCGGGGGATGAAAATATTAATATTTAGGGAAGCCGGTAATTTTTAGAGAAGCCGATTTATATTTAGGGAAGCCGGTATAGGATGTAAAGTTATTTAGTAATTTCACTATCGAATTTTAGTGACTATTCTTTTTTTAGAGTGTTTTAGATATCAGAGCTTGTTTTTTTGCAATTTTATACCCAACGTTTTTCTGTCGATCTTTTTTTAGCTCTCACACCTCTCTTGACTTTGTTTTTTGCAAACTTAACTATATATATACACATGGATTTACATATATGGATTAATCTTATTTTCTATCCAGGTGGCAAAGTTTGAAACATCTGTATATACTGGCACGCCATTTGACTCCTTGTATAGGTAAATGCCATACACGCCAAAACTAACTTTGTGTGAGGACTGAAAAAAAAAAAAAAAATTAAAATCGTTATAAAAAAAAAACAGCTTCACGCTTTATCCCGTAGCAGGGGGTCAGAGAAAACCTATATGATATTCTTTATTCCACATAAAGTTTACAAAAAATAAAAGACAATAGTACTGGATGTCGACAAAGGTGGACTTATCTCTAGAAGAGATCTCTTCCAGTCAACCTGTGGAAGTGGAAGCGTAACAGGTAGTGGGACTGAAATTCAGCGCAATAAAAAAAATTACTTAAGAGACGCAAGACATCTATAATTTATTTATATTGAATACATAAATACCTAGTGAACCTAGAGTAGAGAACATTTCGCCGCTTCTCGCCCGAATTTAAATTTCCGTGCTGAGTGGCGGAACTCTACGCCGTGCTTTGTCTTATCACAGCGTAGAAAAGAAATGCTTAACAATCTATGAATTCGCTGTGCGGATGCCCATCGCATTGCAGAGAGAGGAATCTGGAGAGTGCTTGCAACTTGCAAACAAGTGTAGGCTTAAGAGGCCCCTTCAAAATGCGCATTATCGTTCACCTCCAGTGTCCACGCTCCTCTCTCTGCCTAACCATATTTTAAATGATTCTTCTAATGCCGTCTTCAAAATACGTGCTAAAAATGAACTGATAATAATTCTAGACAGGCCGAGATCTTTTAGTAGACCAAAGGCTGTGGGTTCGATTCCCACTGCAGGAAATGTAAAAATTTAATAATTTCATTTCCAGGGTTTGGTAAAAAGGCAAAGCGCGGCGTTGAATTCCGCCACTCAGCACGCAATGCCTTTATTCGGCGGAATAGGAAAACGGAGTGTCTTAACACTAGGTTTTCAGGTGCCCTCTGCTTACCCTGCTATATGCGGGATACAGCGTGAAGCTAAACAAAAGCGAGGAAAAAGTGAAAAAATATATATTTACCGTTCTTTTTTCACAAAACAAGCCACTACTGAATTCAGGCTCATAGTCATCTTTCGGCGTCACTGCGCATAATAAGGTTTCATTAATATTGCTGTCATGGAAACAACGTCTTCGTTGTGGTATAATGGCGTTCACCTGAAATGTTAAAAAATAATTAAATTTTTAACTAGAAGAGGAAACAGATTTCAAATATAATGCACATTTTTTTTAGCTTCACGCTGTATCCCGCACACAGCAGGGTAGGCAGAGGAAACCTGAGAACATAGTGTTAAGACACTACGTTCTCTTTTAACATTTCTCTCCCCCCACTTTCCGCCAAACTGAGGCATTGCGTGCTGTGTGTCGGAACCCAACGTCGCGATTTGCCTTGTTACCAGAGCGAGGAAATGAAAATACTAAATATTATTTAATATCTTCATTCCACCGAGTGGTATCGAACCCACAACCTGTCGCGTTTACAGTCACACGCTTGTGCCTGTAGAGGAGAAGCCTGTGGAGAATTGTGGCGTAGGCCACAATAGGCCCAATTCTCCACTTTCACTAAACTAGTGTCCCCATTGACGCGTTAATAACGCGTTGTAGCAACGTATGTATGTCACTTTATAAACGTGGATGTCAAACCATAGTAGTGTGAGTAACATTTATTTTATTTATGTAGCATTTTCAAAAGATACTAACATTGTGCACACCTTCGCTGTATAAACTATAAGTGTGCCAACTTTCATGCACCTCCATCCGCGTAATTTTCGTAAAAATGGGTCCAAAGTTTTTGCTTCACGTATTAATATATAGATAAAGATAGGTAACCACAACGCCTGTCGTGGTGCAGAGGCAGAAGCGTGGGACTCTAAACGCGTCAGGTTGTGGGTTCGATTCCCACTCCAGGAAATGTAAAAACTAGTATTTTCATTTCTTGGGTTCGGTAACAAGGCAAAGCGCGGCGTTGAGTTCCGCCACTCAAAACGCAATGCCTCAATTTGGCGGAAAGTGGGGAACGGAATTGTTGAAAGAGAATAGAGTGTCTTAACACTAGGTTCTCTGGTTCCCTCTGCCTACCCTGCTATATGCGGGATATAGCGTGAAGTTAAAAAAAAAATAACACTAACATATATATCTTCCTTGGAGACCGCTATACAGGCTGAAGCGAATTGTGCAGGCGACGTCGGGAGGCAAGCCACTGACGCCCACGAAGGAAGGCTGTCGCTGACCGATAGTATTAAGATCGCAATATTATTATTATTAGTTTCTGAAAAAAAAAAAAAATCACATATATACATAGCGTCACGCTGTATCCCGCATATAGCAGGGTAGGCAGAGTGAACCTAGTGTAAAGACACTCCGTTCCCCGCTTAAAATATTAATTAATATAAAGAGGCCTGTCGCGTCGCAGGCACAAGCGTGCGACTGTAAACGCGACAGGCCGTGGGTTCGATCCCACTCAGTGGAATGAAGTTATTAAATAATATTTAATATTTTCATTTCTTCGCTCTGGTAACAAGGCAAAGCGCGGCGTTGAGTTCCGTCACTCAGCACGCAATGCCTCAATTCGGCGGAAAGTGGAAAACGGAGTATCATAACACGTCGGTTCTCAGGTTCCCTCTGCCTACCCTGCTATATGCGGGATACAGCGTGAAGCTAAGTAAAAAGTAATTAAGTAAATATTTTAAAGACGTAGCGTTTAGAGCGTCACATAACGCCGCGTACTACATAAATAAGAAAAAAACATCATACTTCTGTCATAATCATCATGGAAAATAATTTTTCTGACACGTATAGATCCGGAGTCTCTAGTGAAGCCCACTCTTAGGTCTTCTTCATCATCGTAGTTATCTATGCATTGAGCTGAAGTTAAAACGGCTCTAGTACTTATATCAAAATATACACCACCACAGAGAGGGGTTTTGAGGTTTTCTACGCTGTAAAAAATTTAAAAAGAATAATTAAATAAGCAGCCGCATGGTCAGCGAAAATGTAGTGAGAAAATATTCCCTTCGCCGCTTTGCCCCCAAATCTAAGATATTAAGATTAAGTGGCGGAACTCAACGCCGCGCATTGTTTTACCAGAGTGCAGAATATTAGATTAAATGTAATCATTTTCCCGAGTCGGAATCGAACCGAAAACCAAACTCGCTTCTACCACCTCCTTCATTGTAATAAAAAGGGATCTATTTATTTATTTATTTATTTGTCGGTAAAAAATTAAATAATATTACTTGAATATCCAAGTCCTAAAAGGGAATTCCCCTTGCAAAACGGATCTCAAGGAGTTTCGGGTTCTCCTTGGAACACCAGAAGGATTAGTTCTACCGCAGTCTGTCCGTGAAAGCCTGAAAAATATGACTGAATTAGTAAGGTACTAGTAAAATACTGCTGAGGTTCAAGGAAGATTGGGGTGTTCTTCTTGGAAGAGCAACTGTTGGGTTTCTTGCTGGCTCTTCTCAGCAGAACTGCCTTCCGAGCCGGTGGGAGCTTGTAGGACTGACAATACTGACATTTTTATGTTAATTTATGATTCAAAAGTGCTTGTAATGGCTTATTTGAATAAAGATTTTTTTTCACGCTGTATCTCGCATATAGCGGGGTTATGGCCTTCGAAGTCCCGAAAAAGTGACTACTCAGCATGCACGCACTTAATCCGGCAGAAAGTGGGGAACGGAAATGTTAAAAGAGAAGGGAGTGTCCAAACACTAGATTCTCTGGCTACCTCTGCCTAGCCTTGTTTGCGCGGGATACAGCGTGAAGGAGAAAAAAGTCTAGATAGTAGACCAAGTAAACCAGAATACTGGATGCTTCATTCACGTATACCCGCATAGCCAGAGAGAGCCCAGTGTTTAGATCCGTCTTTTACTTTCTATCCGAAATAGACACACTGTGTGTTGAGTAGCGGAACTCAACGTCGCGCTTTGTTTTACGAGAAGAGAAGAGATGAAATGATAGTAATAAAGAAAAAGATAAAATAAATATGATGACATACCTAACTTCAGAGTCTTTTTGAGAATAGCAGCAGAACTCACCAGCCTCACATTTTTGGTCGAACAATCTGTAAAATTCAAATAAGTTATGATTAACTATTATTAATAAGAAAGAAAAAAAAACGGGCTTCAAATAAAATGCACTAAAAATTACGATTATTACGAATAACTCAAAAACTACTTGTCAGATCTTGATTTTGTTGAACATGAATACATTAATAATTAACTCCAGTCTTTTACTTTTACCAGCGCATGGGAGTCAGTAATATTTTCATTTCCTCGAGTGAGAATCGAACCAACAACTTGTCGCGTTTGCATTCGCACGCTTGTATCTCTGCGCCACGACAGGGTTCAATTCGGCGGAAAATGGGAAACGGAAATGTTAATAGAACGGAGTGTCTTAACACTAGGTTCTCAGGTTCCCTCTGCCTACCGTGCTATTGCGGAATTCAGCGTGAAGTTATAAAAATTATGTACTCTCCGTTAAACTTTGTTATATTTACCGAATTCTATGCTCAACTTTATGTCTACCCTTTTGCATTGTAGAAACCGAACCGCCGCAGGTAAAGCACTCGTAACAACCCCCTGTTTTATCTTTCATGCTCTCTATGCGTTTGCAGTTTTGGTTTGCAGCTGAAAAAAAAGAGAGAATAGTTTTACAATTGCGTAGTGTTCATATAACACGATTCCCATCGGCTTAAGTTTTGTAAATAACAATAAATTATTGGTGAATTTATTAGCATTAGGGATATCAAAAAAATAAAACAAAAAAGATTGGGATTCAAAATAGCAAAAAAAGCAAGCTCGACAAAAGTATGACAGATAAAAAAATAGAGACTGAAATTGCTAAAAACTTCACATCTTATACCGCCGTCCATATATCCGGCTTACCTCTATGTATGTGCTTCCCTAAATATACCGGCTTCCCTAAATATATACCGGCTTCCCTAAATATATACCGGCTTCCCCAAACATACTCGTATACCGGCTTTCCCAAATCTACCGGCTTACCTTTTTAAAAATTTCATCTCTCACCACTACAGTGTTAAAATATACAGTTCTCCACTTTTCAACCAATTATATGACATGTTCAGTGGCGGAGTTTAACGCCGCACTTTCTATTATTATCAGAATGCTTACCTGTTTCAGAATCGAAAAATTTGGAGGGTTCCACAGATTTAGCTTCACTACTGCCATCGCCTTGTGTGGCTGCGTTGTTAAAGACGTGAATCAATATGAAACTTATTAGAATAATTCTGAAATGAAAACAAAATTTAATGTGTAATTTTTTTTAGCTTCACGCTGTATCCCGCATATAGCGGGGTTGCAGAGGGAACCTGAGAACCTAGTGTTAAGATACTCCGCTCCCCACTTTCCACCGAATTGAGGCATTGCGTGCTGAGTGGGGGAACTTAACGCCGCGCTTTGCCTTGTTACCAAACCCAGGAAATGAAAAATTTCAATTTCTGGAGTGGGAGTCGAACCACCAACCTGTCGCGCTTACAGTCGCACGCTTGTGCCTCTTTTCTTCATTCTTTTTTGTAAGTCGCCTAAAAGTATATAAAATATTAAATTAAAATTTTCTTATCGATGCAATACGTTGTTTTTTATCATTGTAATGAGTAAAGAAAAAACCCATGTTTTAGAAATAAAAAAAAAATCTCTTTCTTACGTACATATATAGATAAACACAATTTATACTAGCTGCTACTCTCGGCTTTGCTCGTGGTCAGTGTCAGTCCATACTGCATACTAAAGTATATTTGGAGACTGAAGTAGATAGATTTTCATATTTTTTGATAAACCAACACGTCTGCCAATTTTTTTTTAATAAAAACTATCCTATGTCCTTTTAATACCTCTAAGAATATGTGTACAAAGTTTCATGATAATCGGTTGAGTAGCTTTGGCGGTACAGCGTAATAAACAAACATACATTCATATTTATAATATTAATAATGAATGGGGATATGTTTTGCTAAGTGTAAATACAGTATATATTTTCGTATATTTATGTATAATAAATATATTTTTTTTATCTTTACGCTGTATCCCGCATATAGCAGGTTAGGCAGAGGGAACCTGAGAACCTAGTGTTAAGATATTCCGTTCCCCACTTTCCGCCGAATTGAGGCTTTGCGTGCTGAGTGGTGGAACTCAACGCCGCGCTTTACCTTGTTACCAAACCCAGGAAATGAAAATACTAAACTTTTACATTTCCTGTTGTGGGAATCGAACCCACAACCTGTCGCGGTCACAGTCGCAAGCTTGAGCCTCAAGACACGACAGGCGCAAAAAATTATAATATATGAATAGTATATTACCTTAACATGATGAATTTTGGCACCAAAGATCTGTAAAAAGATTTTTTTTTAATTATTTATTTGAACTTATTTTCACCAGATTTCAAAGGAGGAGGTTTTCAGTTAAACTGTATCTCTATTAATGGTTTACACATTTTGTATGTGACGTAACTTAACGCCGCGTGATGGCTCTAAAGTTATTATCTAAATAGAATTTACAAATTCAGAACAACACAACTGCGACGCTTGACCGCTTCTACATATATAGTGTATGGAATTTCCTTATAGAGACCTTCAGAAACAAGTTTTGTTTGTACTTCTTTAAATTTTAATAGACGTCAGTCATGGCGCAGATGTACAAGCGTGCGACTGTAAACGCGACAGGTTGTGGGTTCGATTCCCACTCCAGGAAATGTAAAAGATTAGTATTCTAATTTCCTGGGTTTGGTAACAAGGCAAAGCGCGGTGTTGATTTCCGCCACTCAGTCGCCGAAAGTGGTTTCTTAACACTAGGTTTCCTCTGCCTACCCTACTATATGCGGGATACACTGTGAAGCTAATACATATATATATATATATATATATAGTAAGCAGAATACTTAGTGTTAAGACACTCAGTTCTTCACTTTCTGCTCAATGCTTTCTTCAAAGCTAAAAATAAATTACATAAACAACTTTAAGTGGGAATCGCACCTACAACCATAGCGTCAGTCAAAACACAGTCAGTTAGTCTGTGATTAGAGTCAGTTTGTAAATTGAGTCAGTATAGTCAGTTAGAGTTAGTCAGTACAGTCAGTCAGAACCACTATATCATGATAGCGTCTATCATTTAAATATTACTCGAAATATTGAAATCATAACCATAGGGCGAAGTAGATAGAGTTTGATTAACACTCGTTGGTTATGGATTCTATTCCCGCTTGAGGAATGTGAAATTAGAGAACGGAGTGTCTTAACACTAGTCTCTTGAAATATTTTAGTTTAAAATAAATTAACCGGCATTACTATGTCACATAACAAGATAATTAGAGAGATAGTGTCTAAATACTCCGTTCACTGCTATCTATCCAAATTCACGAACACTTCGTGTTAAGTTACGGTTCTTAACACCGCGTTTTGTCTTACCATGGAGAGATGACATTTTAAGTATACTAGTGTCCCCGTTGTCGTGTTAACAACGCGTTGCTTAGTAACATATATATCGCTTTATATAAATATGGTAGTGTGTGAAACATTTGTTTTACTAATTTAATACATTTTTATGCATTATTTTAAAAATATATTATCATTCTGCACTCCTTCGCTATATAAACTATAAGTGTGCCAAGTTTTATGCTCCTCCGTCCGAGTAATTTTCATAGAAAAGGATACAAAGTTTTTGCTTAACGTATTAATATATACATAGATTAAAATTAAGAGATGGTGTCAATTACACCGTTCGCTGTTTTCTAATCAAATTCGTGTACATTACGTGTTAAGTTACGGTTCTTAACACCGCATTTTATCTAAAAGAGAGGAGAAATAATAAAATATATTTTTTTCTAGCTTCACTCCTGTCGTGACGAAGAGGCACAAGCGTGCGACTGTAAACGCAACAGGTTGTGGATGCGACTCTCACTCCAGGAAATGTAAAAGTTTAGTATTTTCAATTCCTGGGTTTGGTAACAAGGCAAAGCGCGGCGTTAAATTCCGCCACTCAGCACGCAATGCCTCAATTCGGCGGAAAGTGGGGAACGGAGTGTCTTTACACTAGGTTCTCAGATTCCTTCTGCCTGCTCTGCTATATGCAGGATACAGTGTGAAACTTTAAAAAAAACCTAGCTGCACGCTGTATCCGGCATATAACAGTGTAGACAGAGGGACCCAAGTAGGACACTCCATCCAAGAAATGAAAATACTAAATTTTACTTTTCCTGTAGTGATAATCGAACCCACAACCTGTCGCGATACAGTCGCACGCTTGTACCTCTGCGCCACGACAGGCGTTTAACATTTTCGTTGCCCATAATATATTATATATATTAAATAAAAATGACTTACCAACTCAGTTGTAAACATATAAGTAATAATTTATTTTATTTTAAGATGTATGTATGGAGGAAAACCCGACCGTTATCTCCGACTCGTTTAACCAGACTGACCTCAACACTAGAGTTATCTTAATAATCGATATTTATTTATTATTACATTTCTTTTTAATTCCTGGAGAGTGTTTCGTCACTCTGTCTTTGTTTATATTTCTAATTATTTATGTTATTAACTTCACCCTGTAATCCGCATATAGCAGGGTAGGCAGAGGGAACCTGAGAACCTAGTATTAAGACACTCCGTTCTCTTTTAACATTTCGGTTCCCCACTTTCAACCGAATTAAGGCATTGCGTGCTGAGTGGACACAGCGATTTGCCTTGTTGCCAGAGCGAAAAAATGACAATACTTACCTTTTTTGGTCAAAATTTAATATTTTATTCGCTTATAGAATTGCTATACGTAAATGATTCATAAAAAATTGTAACAAAAACGAAAACGTACTTCAAATGCACTGAAAAGTATAATTATTACGAATAACTCAAAAACTAGTCCTGATATCTTAACTAAATTTAAATAGGACCACTTTAGAAGCACTAGCTATCATATAAAAAAAGAATCTTCAAAATTGACTCAACCACTATCACTATCATGTCAAAAACGAACCGCTAAATATCTAATGATGTGTTCCGGTTCGATGGCATATAAGCCAGGTTTTCCCCTTTCCCACCCATCCTTTCCCCATAATGTGGTGCCGATAGCGGACTACTACATTGTCCTTCCCTTTCATCCTTATCCTATAGGTTGGCAACACATCTACAACGTCTCTGGTGTTGTAAATGTTCATAGGCGAAGGTAACCACCTACCATCAGATGGCCCTTCTGCTCGTTTGCCATCCGTTATCCATAAAAAAAAAACACTACAAAGTTATGCGGTAACACACATAAAAAGTCAGTCGAATTTAACACCTCTTGCTGTTTTTGAAATCTGTTAAAAAAGTATATAGCAATTCATATAAAAAATATAATAAAATATTTATTCCCATTTAAATTTAGTTAAGATTTGACGTAGTTTTTGAGTTATTCGTAATAATTTGACACCTGTGGTAGCGTAGAGGCACAAGCGTGCGACTGTAAACGCGACAGGTTGTAGGTTCGGTTCCTACTCCAAGAAATGTAAAAGTTTAGTATTTCCTTGGTTTGGTAGCAAGGCAAAGCGCGGCGTTAAGTTCCACCACTCAGCATGCAATGCCTCAGTTCGACGGAAAGTGGGTAACGGAGTGTCTTAACACTAGGTTCTCAGGTTCCCTCTGTCTACCCTGCTATATGCGGGATACAGCGTGAAGCTATAAAAAAAAATACTTTTTTTATTAAAATTTTATTTATATAATGGCAACTTCAAATAATTTGACTTCTATAATTCATTGTTATATTTCATGTCATTTATCATATATGTAATGCTTATACATCGATTTTTTTGATTTGGTTTTTTCTTACAGTAATAATGGGTACATAAAAAAATTATAAATATAATATAAAAAATGATATCTAAATAGAATGCCATCAAAATTACAAATAAAGGAATAATTTTGAAGGTATGTAAAATTTATTTTTTATAATCCAAATATAAGGTAAAGAAAGGAAAGAAGAGATATTGAAGTTTTAAAGTGTTAGTCACTTAGGATTTAATAAATAGCATTCTCTCTTGCCAAATGATTGTTCTTTGAAATAATCTTTGTGTAGCAGAAATTAGTAAAATTCTCTCTACAGAGATGCTAACAACATAAATAACGTTGTAACAAGCGTATGACAATTTCGACGCAGCCGGATATAGAACGCATGGCTTAGCGGTCAGAGCGCTTGGACGGTTACCAAGAGGCGCGGGTTCGAGTCCCGCTGCGTTCAATTTTTTATACGTTTTCTAAATATGTTTAAGAAGAGAAAGTGTGTGACTGTGAACGCGTTTGATTGTGGGTTCGATTTCTACTCGGGAAGTGATAATATTTATTATTTTTATTTACTCGCTCTCCTAACAGCGCGAGGCGCGGCGTTGAGTTCCGCCATTCAACACACAATGCCTCGATTTGGCGGAAAGTGGGGAAAGGAAGTATTTAGAAAATGGAGTGTCTCAACGCTAGGTTGTCTGGTTCCCTCTGCCTACGTGCTATGTACGGGTTACAGAGTAAAGCTACAAAAAAAAGTTTTTGTAACATATAACTATATAATCATACGTAAAAACCCCTCGTAGACGAGATAAAAAATAAGTTTTAATAACATTAAAAAAATTTCGGTCTAGATATAAGTGAGATTGTAAAAAAGTTTTAATATTTTAATATGCCGGATATAATGCGTGAAGCTAAAAAAAAGAAAAAAATATTTAGTATTTTCATTTCCTCGCTTTGGTAACAAGGCAAAGCACGGCGTTGAGTTCCGCCACTCAGCACGAAATGCGTCAATCCAGCGGAAAGTGGGGAACGAAAATCTTAAAAAAACGGAGTGTCTTAACACTAGGTTATCTGGTTCCCTCTTTCTACCCTGCTATAACCAAGATACAGCGTGAATCTTTTAATAAAAAATTACGTTTTCCAGAAATAAATAATAATGAGAGAGAAATGACAAATTACACAAAAATAAAGAAGTTAGATGAGGTATCTTTAGAAAAAATCCAAGAAGGTGCTGGTCCTGTAAATGAATGTATCTGTTCTCTTTTGTATTCGAATGAGGAAAGACGGAGTTTTGCTGCATCGGTTAAGAAGATCTTCAAATCTGGGAGGAAATCAATTGGAAGAAAGCTGCCAAGTTTTCCAGCGTCTTTAACTAAAAAATCTAAAGGTTTCTATCTAAATATATATTAAAAGGACGCGTTCTTAACGCGTCAACGGGGACACTGGTATATATTAATATTACTAGTGTCCCTGTCGACGCGTTAACAACGCGTTGCTTGCAACGTATATATATGTCACTATAATATGGATGTCAAGCCAATTTTATATATTATTTATGCATTATTTTAAAACGATATTATCATTGTGCACTCCTTCGCTATATAAACTATATGTGTACCAAATTTCAAGCTACTCCGTCCGCGTAATTTTCGTAAGAAGGGGTACAAAGTTTTTGCTTCATGTATTAATATATAGATAAATGTGAATGTAAGTTTGTTTGTTACGCTTTCACGCAAAAACTACTGAACCGATTATCGTGAAACTTTATACACATGTTCTTAGAGGTATTAAGAAGGATAAAGGGTAATTTTTATTAAAAAAAAATTTGGCAGACATGACGGTTTTGAGAATAATTTAAACTCTAGGCAGGCAGAGGAAACCTGAGAACCTAGTGTTAAGACACTTTCCGCCGAATTGAGGCATTGCGTATTTAGTGGCGGAACTCAACGTCGCGTTTTGCCTTATTATCAAACCCAGGAAATGAAAATACTAAACTTTTACATTTCCTGTAGTTGAAACGTTTGGAGTCGTGTGCTTATGTCTCTGCGCACCACAGGCGTTTACTATATATTAGATGTTTTTTTCCCTCTTTCGTAAGTCTGGAGTTAAAATCCAAAAAATGAGTTCAGTTCAGTTCTATAACTAAGACAAATATTTTAAAATCAGGAATATACAGTAAAAAAGAAGTCCTGCCCAAATCATCTTGTCGCAAGTGTGGATGCGACAAGGAGAAAATAGTGTTGAAACACTCTTACGCTAATATTCGTATAACGAGTCCTGATGTGTCGTCTATATGTCCATGTGACACCAACTGCATGCCAGGTAAGAATGTAGTGTTGAGACACTCCGTTCTACTCTTGTGTTTTAGATATATTGCTTGTTAGGTTAGAGGCGTGAGGCATTGGGATAGTTTTGCAAAGCTGATTGGTTGTGGGTTCGATTCCCATTCGGGGCAGTGGTTATATTTTTTCTTTTTTTCTTAACTTCACGCTGTATCCCACATATAGCAGGGTAGGCAGAGGGAACCTGAGAACCTAGTATTAAGACACTCCGTTCTTTTACAACAATTCCGTTCCCCACTTTCCACCAAATTGAGGCATTGCGTGTTGAGTAGCGGAACTCAACGCCGCGCTTTGCCTTGTTACCAAACTCAGGAAATGAAAATACTAAATTTTATATTACCTGGAGTGGAAATCGAACAGACAACCTGTCGTGTTTACAGTCGCACGCTTGTGCCGCTGCGCCACGACAGGCGTTAAATCTTAATTATTTTAACATTTCAGATAAAGAAAAATTTCAAAACGATATAAAAGTGACTTTGGAATAAAAAGATGTAAAAAAAAAACTATAGTTTTACTACTTTTTTGTGAAGCAAATCAAAAATCAAAATAACACAAGCACTTTCGAATCGTCAGTTACCATAAAGATGTCAGTAGTGTCAGTTCTACAAGCTACCAGCGTGGACGATAGTTCTGAGAACCAACAAGAAACTCAACAGTTACACTTTTTAATATATCCTTTATTGCACTAACAATAATAATAAATAAGTACATGAAAATAAATAAAATAATAAAGAACACAAGGGTAGGCTTATCTCTTGAAGAGATGACTTCCAGCCATCCTGTGGAAGTGGATGAGTGTCAAAAAACGGGATAGAAAAACCGTGCAATTGTCGAAAAAACGAGAAAAAAATATATGACATAAATAACATACATATGTAAACAAAAATATACTTATATATATTTCATACATACATTTTTTTTTTAACTTCACGCTGTATCCCGCATGTAGCAGGGTAGGCAGAGGGAACCCGAGAACCTAGTGTTAAGACACTTCATTCTCTTTCAACAATTTTGTTCCCCACTTTCCGCCGAATTAAGGTATTGAGTGCTGAGTGGCGGAACTCAACGCCGCGCTTTGCCTTGTTACCAAACCCAGGACATAAAAACATTAACGTTTAATGGAGTGAGAATCGAACCCACAACCTGTCGCGTTTACAGTCGCACGCTTGTGCCTCAAGACACGACATGCGTAAAAATATAGCATGGGTCTTAAAGTATATGTATGAAGTTACAAGCAATGACTAGTATTTCATAATAAGTTTCAGTGCATGAATTCCAATCTTTCTTAGAAATGTTGTTGTTTTTAGCTAACAGAGGGTTTTCCTATAAACAAATTCTTCTTATTATTTGTTACATTGTACTTTTGTTCTTATGTCATTACTCATGTGTGATATTTCTAACCGACTTCCCAAAAAAGGGGTACCCAATTCGATTTTTTTATATGTGTTACCGAATAACTTTTTTCTAGTTGAACCAATTTTGATAATTATTTTTTATATGATAGCTAGTCCTTTTGACGTGGTCTCATTTACATACAGATACCATCTGACGAGTAGTTTTTGAGTTATTCGTAATAATTTTACCTTTTTGGTATTTTTCTTTTTTTGTTAAAATTTTTACAGAACGTGTCTGGCAGGGTGAAGAAACCATTGAAACTGTCTGGCTGAGGTGGTAACATTTTTATAGGTCTCCAAGTAACATGAATAAAGTTTAGATATACTGTACAGTTGTACTATAACGAAATAATAATAATGTTTTTTTAAGGTTTAAGGGTGTCTGGCAAGAGGTTACAACCACACTAAGTGTCTGGCAATGGATGACGAGATTTCTAATAGTATTACGAAGAAGCTTCACACTGTATCCCGCATATAGTAGGATAGGCAGAAGGAACTAGAGAATCTTTTTAACATTTCCATTCAACTCATATATATACATAAAACCGCGCTTTGCGTTTATGTGTTATTAGTAATATTCGATTTTTTTAGTGCATTTTCATATTATATCAATTCTATTAACGCCTGTCGTGGCGCAGAGGCACAAGCGTGCTACTGTAAACGTGACAGGTTATGGGTTCGAATTCCACTCCTGGAAATGTAAAATTTAGTATTTTCATTTCTTGGATTTGGTAACAAGGCAAAGCGCGGCGTTGCGTTCCGCCATTCAATACGCAATGCCTCAATTCGGCGGAAAGTGGGAAACGGAATTGTTGAAAGAAAATGGAGTGTCTGACCACAAGGTTCTCTGGTTTCCTCTGCCTACCCTGCTATATGCGAGATACAGCGTGAAGTTATATATATAAAAAAAAAGTCATATTAAATCAGAGTTAATTTTTTTGTTAAAATCAATTAAGATTTTCATATAAATATTGTTTCTGGTTTACTTTACTAAATAATATTATTTCTTACATTATACTTTAATATCTATATCGTTACTCATACATAGAATTATTTTTGATTCCATATACTGTCCATGCAAAACATGAATCACATGATGAATCGAAAATACATACTTTTCATGGGTCTTTCTTATA
>JAKGSA010000910.1:64306-100568 GCA_033558755.1 Philaethria dido
TTAAGTTAGGTTTGACATAGCGCGGCCTTGAGTTACACGTCTCCACGTAATGTCTCGCATTGTCTGGAATTCGGCCTTTAAGCGGCGAATGAAGTGTGTTGTCGCTATGTTCTCTTTGACTACCCTGCTATATGCGGGATACAGCGTGAAGCGGCTTTTGTTCTTATGTTTCCTGCGCCACGATAGGCGCATAAGCGTGCGACTGTAAGCGCGACAGGTTGTGGGTTCGATTCCCGTTCCAGGAAATGTTATTTTTCATTTCCTGGGTTTGGTAACATGGCATAGCGGCGTTGAATTCCGCCACTAAGCACGCAATGCCTCAATTCAGCTGGAAGTGGGGAACGGAGTGTCTTAACACTAGGTTCCCTCTGCCTACCCTGCTATATGCGGGATACAGCGTGAAGCTATGTATGTATGTATGGTATAGAAAAAAATGATTGAATTGTTTCTAAAAACTGGTAACTTATTTAGTCACGTACGCCATTAAACATATGTGTATGTATAACCGAATATATATTGCATCTCTACAATTATAGTGACCTATTTAAAAAATATCAACTTTAGGAAACGTCAATATAGATTTGTACATTTAAGTTTTTTGAAAAGGATTTTCTATGAACGCCTGTCGTGGTACAGATGCACAAGCGTGCGACTGTAAACGCGACAGGTTGTGGGTTCGATTCCCACTCCAGGAAATGTAAAATTTAGTATTTTAATTTCTTGGGTTTGGTAATAAGGCAAAGCGCGGCGTTGAGTTCCGCCACTCAACACGCAATGCCTCAATTCGGCGGAAAGTGGGGAACGGAATTGTTGAAAGAGAATGGAGTGTCTTAACACTAGGTCTTCTGGTTCCCTCTGCCTATCCTGCTATATGCGGGTTACAGCGTGAAGTTAAAAAAAAAATCTTTTTAAATTATATTTTAATTTATATTCTTGTTTTAATCAAAGTCGATAAAAATGTTGTCTTAAGTCGTTTCGTGGTAAAAAGTCAAAATCATGATTGTTTTTGATTAGGTCCCTATAATTCTAAAAGTGCCATATGCAACCAGGCGTGAATACGTTAATAAGTAGAACTGCGTATACATTTTTTTTAACTGATTAAATCAGTCAAGAAAAGGAAGAGGTTGTCAATTCGACTGTTACCGCATAACTTTTTGCTGGGTGAACCAATTTTAATGATTATTTTTTTATATGATAGCTAGTGCAAAGTCAAAGTCAAAGTCAAATAATTTTATTCAAAATAAGAAATTACAAGCTTTATTTTTTTAAAGTCAAATAATTTACCACCGGTTCACTAAATTTAATGCCTCAGACCTGAGAAGAACCGGCGCAAGACACTCAACGGGACTTTTTATTTTATTTTCGACAATGGTGTACAATTGTTTATTAATGGCTTGTGGTTCTGATGTCGTCCCATTTAAATTAGATCAAGATCTGAAGACTAGTTTATGAGTTAATCGTAATAATCCCTTTTCTTTTGTATTAACATTTTAATTATACTAGGGTCCCCATTGACGCGTTAATAACGCGTCTTACCGTATGTATAAGTCACTTTATATAAACATGAAGGTGCATGGTACATGGTAGTGTAAGCCTAACACATCAGATACGAGAGTGCCCCAAGTTTGTCCATTCGAGACATTCACACTTGTCTACGTGCATGTTTGAAAATGTCTCGGAGCCGTACAACTTTATATGTGTCAGTCGTAGTGTACCGGCAATAAATTTAATAAATTTATTGAACATCTAGTAAATAACCTTAAGGAATTTAACAAAAATGTAAATTAACTCATCGATAACTCAATAATTTCGATCAACATAAATAAAATAACATTTGTAAAATATATAACTAATAAAACTTTAGCACTAACTACTTAAAACTTTCAATAAACTTAATCATTCTGTCGCCCATACCAAATCGCGGGGGCAGTCTGATAGTAGACTGAAGAAGTGGAAAAAAAAAACATGGTAGTATGTGTAACATTTATTTTATTAATTTTATATGTTACTAGCTTTCCGCCCGCGGCTTCGTCCGCGCGAAATTCGATTATATCGCGCGATATCATAAGGAGTATCCTATAGTCTTTCCCGAGGTCTAGACTATTTGTCAAAATTGGTTAAGTGGTTTATGTGTCAAAGTTGTAAACAGTCAAAGAATCTTACATGATTTTATGTTTGACAATAAGGAACTTCCATACAAACTTTCATCCCCTATTTCAACCCCCTCTATCATTTTTTTCGCAAAAAGTATCCTATGTCCTTTTCCAAGTTTAGTTCTATCTTCATACCGAATTTTATCAAAATCGGTTTAGTGGTTTAGCCGTGAAAGTGTAACAGACAGACAGACAGAGTTCATGCTCCTCCGTCCGCATAATTTTTGTAAAAAGGGGTCCAAAGTTCACGTATTATATATATATATATATATATATATATATATATATATATATATATATTATATTTCAAAATAACACTCATTGATATCTCTATTTAAGGTATATAAGTAACGCAACTGTTTTTTTAGTAGTAACTTCAAGTCATACCTGTTTCTTACGTTTCATAGTTGTAAAAACGTGTAATTTTCGTTTGTGGTAATTTTGAATTGAAGGAGCCAAATATAGACTCTTATATACTAGTGGCTATTGCCTGCGGCTTCGCTCGTGGTCAATATCAGTCCATACTACATACTATAGTGTATAGCGCGTAGTGGCGAGGAATGAAAATTTTAGTTAGGCAAGCCGGTAAATTAAGGGAAGCCAATGTATATTTAGGGAAGCCGGTAATTTTTAGGGAAGCCGATATATTTAGGGAAAGTGGTATATGATGTCAAGGTATTTAGTAATTTCACTATGGTATTTTGGCGATGGCCTTGTTTTCTTTTTTAGGTCTAGAAGATGTCAGAGCTTGCATTTTTTGCACTTTTATACCCAATATTTTACTGGCGACCTTTTTTTTTAGGTCTCATACTTGTACTTTGAAAAGTTAGGCAAGCCGGTGGGAATCGAGTTGTATGTAATGTAAGTTCATTTGAAGACTTCGAAGTAGATAGATTTTTAGTTTTTTTGATAAAAAATCATGTCCACTATTTTTTTTTGTTTAATAAATATCCTATGTCCTTTTTGATATCTCTAAGAATATTTATACAAACTTTTATGATAATCGGTTGAGTAGTTTTGGCGTGAAAGCGTAACAAACAAACTTACATTCACATTTATAAAATTAGCAAGAATTATACCAGCCGTGATAACGTTGAAATTTGACTTGCGTATGTTGTGTTTTAGCTTCACGCTGTAACCCGCATATAGCAGGGTAGGCAGAGGGAACCTAGTGTTAAGAAACTCCGTTCCCCACTTTTTTATGGTGTTGTAGATGTTCATGGGCGAAGGTAACCTCTTAACGTCAGGTGGTCCTTCTGCTCGTTTGCCATCCGTTATCCATAAAAAAAAAAAAAAGAAAAGAAAGAAAAAAATCTTAGCATTTATCATATTAGTAAGAAAAGCAGCTTTTACAGTCACCAAGCAACACGTAACGTCTGTAAATAGCCGGCAATTGAATAACGGAGTAATTAGTCACTACATTTCACTCAGCCTGTTTTTCAAGGTCAAAGTCGAATAATCTATATATGAACATGTGAACCAAAAACTTTGGACCCCTTTTTACGAAAATTACGCGGACTGAGGAGCATGAAATTTGGCACAGTTTATAGTTTATATAGAAAAGGAGTGCTAAAATTTGTTTCAAATTTGTAGAATTGGTTATTTTGATGTTACCGGTAGAAAACTTAGAGTAAAGACACTACGTTCTATTAAAATTACCGTTTCCCACTTTCTGCCGAATTATATTATGTGCTGAGTGGCGGAACTCAACGCCGCGCTTTGACTTGTTACCAGAGCGAGGAAATGAAAATACTAAATATAATTTAATATTTTCATTCCCTGTAGTGTGTATGAACTCACAAGCTGTAGCGTTTACAGACAACGCTTATGCCTCTGCGATACGAATGGCCTCATGTTATTTTTAGACTGTCTTATATCATTTGTACCTAATTGTCGCCAATTAAAATGTACAATAACATTATGAAACTTGCAGTTTGTTTGTTCGAGTGCGCTAATCTCTAGAACTATAATTGAAAGGGGACATGAATTCGATTCCTGTTTGTGGAATTTATTATGTTTATATACACACAGATTGTGGGTTCATAAACACTATAGGAAATGTAAATATTAAATAATATTTTAGTATTTTCATTTCCTTGCTTTGGTAACAAGGCAAAGCGCGGCGTTGAGTTCCACCACTCAGCACGTAATGTCTCAATTTAGCGGAAAATGAAGAAACGGAGTGTCTTAACACTAGGTTCTCAGGTTCCCTCTGCGTACCCTGCTATAGGCGAGATACAGCGTGAAGCTAAAAAAAAGTTATGCTTATATCATTTCCATTTCTCCACTCTGGTAAGACAAAACGCGGCGTAGAGTTCCGTTTTTTTTAGTCTCGATTAAAAGCGAAAAAGGGAAATAGTGGTTATACTGGTTCTTAAAAAAATAAAAACTGGCTTCAATTAAAAACTACTAAACAGTAAAACTTTTATGAACAACTCAAAAACTACTCAGAAACTAAAATTAAGTCTTAACTAAAATTATATACCTATACTATCCTTTTCTTACAATTGAATGATTATTATATAAGATACTTTTGTATTTTCCAAGCCATTAACTTTTTTTTTATTTATTAATCATTGAGTTAGAGTAGGGATATGATGGTTTTTACAGTAAAACCCCACTCCCGGGAATCCCCTTGTATTACCACCACATACCTCTACATGGCAATACTAACACAACCTGTTTAAAGTATAATAATTTAATCAAAAACGATACATCGTAACATTTCCTCATATAAGATGCTAGCAATAAACTTTATTATGGGCATATTTAATTTATTAACCGACTCCTAAAAAGGATTAGATTGTTTTTTTGTGTGTGTTAACGCATAAGTTTTTACTTTTTTTTTAACTTTACGCTGTATCCCGCATATAGCGGGGTAGGCAGGGAACCAGAGAATCTAGTGTTAAGACACTCGATTCTCTTTCAACATGTCCGTTCCTCACTTTCCGCCAAATTGAGGCATTGCGTATTGCCTTGTTACCAAGCCGAAGAAATGGAAATACTTAATTTTACATTTCCTGGAGTAGGAATCGAACCCACAACCTGTCGTGTTTTCAGTCGCACGCTTGTGCCTCTGCGCCACGACAGACTGGGTGAATCAATTTTGATGATTCTATTTTATATGATAGCTAGTGCTTTTGATGTGGTCCCATTTAATTTTAGTTAAGATCTGACGAGTAGTTTTGGAGTTATTTGTAATTATTTTATTTTAAGTGGGTTTTTTTTTTGTTATATCTTAATTATTATTAAGTAATTAAAATATTTTGTTTTGATTTTCACGTGAGTAAAAGCCTTTCCTAATTACTATTGTTTCAGGTAACGCGTTAAGAACGCGTTGTCTTTAGCACTTTATATAAACATGGATGTCAAACCATGGCAGTGTGTTACATTTATGTTGCTAATTTAATATACTTTTTATGCATTACTTTAAAAAAATGTTAGCATTCTGTACTCCTCTATATAAACTATAAGTGTACCAAGTTTCATGATCCTCTGTCCGCGTATTTTCGTAAAAAGGGGTAAAAAGTTTTTGCTTCATTTGCTTTATATATAGATAATTAGCTCTTTAACGGAAAAATAAAAAACGGAGTGTCACATCACTATATACTAAATAGCTCAATTAGATTTTTTTTTAATCTCACCGTCATTTTGATAATAAGAACACTGTTAAACAAGTGTTTTTGACCGACTTAAAAAATAAGTACATATATACATAAATAGCTTCACGCTGTATCCCGCATATAGCAGGGTAGGCAGGGAAACCTAGCGTTAAAACACTCCGTTCCCCACTTTCCACCGAATTGAGGCATTGCGTGTTGAGTAGCGGAACTCTACGCCGCGCTTTGCCTTGTTACCAAACCCAAGAAATGAAAATACTAAACTTTTACATATCCTGGAGTGGAAATCGAACCCACAACCTGTCGCATTTACAAACGCACGCTTGTGCCTCTGCGTCACGAGAGGCGTTAATAATTTATTTATATTAATTCTTCACAGTAGCAAAAACACGATTGATTATCTGATAGTTAAACAAGCTAACCATCGTATCGTGCGAAATACCAGCATATTTGTTGTTATCTACTCGCGCGATTTTAAGTTTCTTTAGAGTTAGAATAAGAAGAGCTTACCTTTGTAACGTTAAAACCCTTCCATATGGGCCCTCTATATATTTAAAAGAGTTGTGTTATAAAACGTAAAATTTCATTTCATCCCATTCCCTCTCCTCTCTGCAGCACTCCCCTACACTCCTCGCGTCCGTACACTCCACATGTCTGTTTCTATGTGCAGTAGTTTTTCGTTCTCCTCTCTCAGCACTCCCCTACACTCTCCGCGTCCCTACACTCCACATGTCATGTTTCTATGTGCAGTAGTTTCTCGATCTCCTCTCTGCAGCACTCCTCTACACTCCCCGCGACCCTACACGTCACATGTCATGTGTCTATGTGCAGTAAGTTCTCGTTCTCCTCTCTCAGCACTCCTGTACACTCCCCAGTGCGCAGTAATTTCGCGTGTACGTTGTCTGTCACTCAGTAACGCAAGCGTTTTACTTGTATATATATATACTAGTTTCCCTGTTGACGCGTTAACAACGCGTTGTCTTTAGCAATGTATATGTCACTTTATATAAACAGGGATATCAAAGGCATGGTAGTGGGAGTAACATTTATTTTATTGGTTTAATATACTTATTATAAAAAAATATTAGCATTCTGCACTCCTTTTCTATATAAACTATAAGTGTGCCAAGTTTCATGCTCCTCCGTCCACGTAATTTTATTGAAAAGGGGTACAAAGTGTTTGCTTCACGTATTTATATAGAGATATAAATATTACACACACACTTGTTAGTGTGTGTGTTTCACGTACACTTTTGTATACGACCACACACATACACGGTAAGGTAGAGCATATTTTTAACGCAAACGGGTCTCAGTTTAATAATTGCCGAAAGCGGTTTGGGCATGTTATCAAAAAGTTACTCTGATATCATATTCATTATGAATATATTAATGTTTCCGTTCCCCACTTTAAGCCAAATTGAGGCATTGCGTGTTGAGTGGCGGAACTCAACGCCGCGCTTTGCCTTGTTACCAAACCCAGGAAATGAAAAATTCCATTTCCTGGAGTGGGAATCGGACCCACAACCTGTCGCGTTTACAGTCGCACGCTTGTGCCTCGACAGGCGGTAGACGAAATAATTTGGATGATTTTTTTATAAATCACGATAAGATTGACATAAATGGAGTTTGTTTACGCCTACTACGACTAAGCGCTTATGATAAGTGAAACTGTTATATTAATAATCCTTTTTAATCTAACATTTCTGATGTAGGCCCTTTTAAGTTTAGTTAATTTCTTCGTAGTTACTGAGTTATTCGTAACAATTCTAAGTAAGTTTATTTAGTATGATTATTGTATAGGGAGTATTTGTAAGACCTGACTGTCAGAGGAGGGTTATGTTTTCGCGCGTATCATGTATGTTTGTAATATTCTTTATTACCACATATCATCCAAACCTCTGGACCGAATTATATAATTAAGGTGACGTTAGAGGTATTGATACTGCAAGTGGTAACAAGGCAAAACACGGCGTTGAGTTCCGCCACTCAGCACCCAATGCCTCAATCCAGCGGAAAGTGGGGAACGGAATTGTTGAAAGAGAACGTAGCGTCTTAAAACTAGGTTCTCAGGTTCCCTCTGCCTACCCTGCTATCAAAGTCAAAGTCAAATAATAAGATGTTACATGCTTCATTTTTTTAAAGTCAAATAATTTACCACCGGTTCACTAAATTTAATGCCTCAGACCTGAGAAGAACCGGCGCAAGACACTCAACGGGACTTTTTATTTTCTATATGCGGGATACAGCGTGAAGCTATAAAAAAAAACAAAAAAGACTTATCAACCTATTCACGCTTGATACGGTTGTTATGTAGTATTACCACAATTACTAAGAAATCATAATAGAGGCTTCAAGTATTTTTCTGAACGGACCGCCGCCACCGGATGTGACTCACGTCGTTATTAGGTAAATGAACCTCTATTGTTTATTGGAATTGGTGAATATTTATTATTTATTGCCGTCAGGTTTAGTAAAAAGGGAGGGAAGAGAGAACAGGGATAGAGAGAACCTTCTTTTTCGTAAGGAAATCCGTTACGGATACCCACCCGATCAGGGACTCGGGTTGGGTTATATGGGACTCCAGGTCAGCTGTCAAGAGGCCTACCGTAAAAATATATTTAGAAAACGTATAAATTATATATAGTATAATAAATTGAACGCAGCTCTGTAGAGAGATTTTTACAAATTTCTGCTACACAAAAATTATTTCAAAGAACAATCATTTGGCAAGAGAGAATGCTATTTATTAAATATTTTTGACTTAATAGTCAGTGCTTGGACGGTTTCCAACAGGCGCGGGTTCGAGTCCCGCTGCGTTCAAATTATATACGTTTTCTAAATATGTTTTTCGTTTCCGTTAGTGTGTGATTAACACTTAAAAAAAAAAATTCAGGCGTACCGTATACCCACTAAAACCTCATGGTGCTCCTCCTCTACCGCTACTGGTCGAGGCCCACGGGAACTCCCGAATTTTCCGTGAAACCTCGGCGCAGGGAAAAAGAGAACCTAGTGTTAAGACACTCTGTATTCCGTTTTCCCCACGAATTCATCACAGTGATAAGAGGTATCAATGTGGCGTTCAGTTTAGTTTCAGAAGAGCGGAAACAAGAAAAGTATTCAAATGTATTATTATTTTTGCACATAACAGCGTAGCAAAGGGAACCAGGGAATTTAGTGTTAAGACACTACGTCTTCCGTTTTGTGAATTTTAAGTGATAAGACACTCAAATAGTAATCAACGCTTCGCTTAGTTTTACTAGAGCGAAGAAAATAATTCAAATATTTTTGATTTTTTTTATCTTAGGCAGAGGGAATTTAAGGAACTAGCGTTAAGCGTGAAGCTAAAAAAAAAGTTAAATCATCTCTCATTAGATAGACCGCAGCGTTGAGTTCCGCCATTCAACACGTCATTCAATATTCATTCAATATCTCAAATTCAGATAGAAAATAAAGAACGGAGTGTCATAACACTACATTCTCCCTGCCAACCCTGCAAAACGGGTAAACGCGTGAAAACCTGATCGCAAATGCTCTATAGGTAGGGAAAACCTAATCGCAAATAACTTAGCTTTTTATATTATATAATTTTCCGCCTGTATTATATTGTACGCATACATTACGCGCTAGACGTAAGTCCTTGACGTGAATATGGTAACTGATGACGCAATGGAAACAAACATCGGCTAAACTTAGTGTAGCAAGTCATTGATAAGAAGAATGCGGCCGTGTAATGCTTTATTTTGTCTCACAATTGTTACGAATAACTCAAAAATTACTTGTCAGATGTTAACTAAATTTAAATGGGGCCACAAAAGAAGCACTAGCTATTTATATATATATATATATATATATATACACATACTTTTAGCTTCACGCTGTATCCCGCATATAGCAGGGTAGGCAGAGGGAACCAGAGGACCTAGTGTTAAGACACTCCATTCTCTTTCAACAATTCCGTTCTCCACTTTCCGCCGAATTGAGGCATTGCGTGTTGAGTGGCGGAACTCAACACCGCGCTTTGCCTTGTTACCAAACCCAAGAAATGAAAATACTAAATTTTACATTTCCTGGAGTGGGAATTGAACCCACAACCTGTCGCGTTTACACACGCTTGTGCCTCTGCGTCACGACAGGTGTTAACTCAAAAATTACTTGTCAAACGTTATCTAAATATAAATAGGACCACATCAAAAGCACTAGCTATTATATATAAATAGAATTATCAAAATTGGTACATCAGTACGAATTCATGCGGTAACACATAAAAATACCATCGAATAGAAAACCTTCTTCTTTGTGTGAAGTCGGTTAGAAAATGACAAAAATTACTATACTGAAGTATGGTTTACACGTATCAAGGTCATTTTTTTACATACATGCTATTATGGAATGATCATTGATGAGAAAGAAGGGAAACCTTGAGCAAGAAATCAAAATAACATTTAAAATTTATTTAGTACGCCTGTCGTGACGTAAAGACACAAGCGTCTGTAAACGCGACAGGTTGTGGGTTCGATTCCTACTTCGAGAAATGGAATTTCTCATTTCCTGTGTTTGGTAGCAAGTGGTAGCAAGGTTGAGTGCCGCCACTCAGCACGCAATGCCTCAATACGGCGGAAAGTGGGGAACGGAGTGTCTTAACACTGGGTTCCGTCTGCCTACCCTGCTATATGCGGGATACAGCGTGAAGCTATGTATGTATGTATGTAAATTTACTTAGTATGAAGTTATACAGGAATCAATTTTCATAATTCTTATTTTTATATGATAACTAGTGCTTGTGATTTAAATTAAGTTAAGATTTGTGTTGTTTTTGAGTTTTTTTTTTAACTTGACGCTGTATCCTGCATATAGCGGGGTAGGCAGAGGGAACCTGAGAATCTAGTGTAAAGACACTCCATTCTCTTTCAACATTTCCGTTCCCTACGTTCTCGTTTTTGAGTTATTCGTAAAAAATAAAAATAAAATAAAATAAGCCTTTATTATTACAATAGTTTCCTTACATGCTAAATAAATATTTGCCTAAAACTTAGCTAATACTAATATTTATTTCTAAACGGTAATTTATATTATTTCATCGGCAAACAGTTGTTAAACAAATGTAACTTGTCTTCCGACAAAGGCCTTCTCTAAAGCTTTCCCTTTTTGTCTATCCGTTAATGAACGTGCCCATATTGGTCTCGCTATTTTCTTAATGTCATCTTCCCATCTGTTAAACTGTTATCTCTTTTCCTTTTACTATCTCGTGGGTAACGCCTGTCGTGTCGCAGAGGCACAAGCGTGCGACTGTAAACGCGACAGGTTGTGGGGTCGATCCCCACTCCAGGAAATGGAATTTTTCTGGGTTTGGTAACAAGGCAAAGCGCGGCGTTGAGTGCCGCCACTCAGCACGCAATGCCTCAATTCAGCGGAGAGTGGGGAACGGAGTGTCTTAACACTAGGTTCCGTCTGCCTACCCTGCTATATGCGGGATACAGCGTGAAGCTAAGTAAGTATCTCGTGGGTACCATTCCGTTAATATCTTTTAATATCACGTTGAGTTTCTTTTTTCAATAAAATTTTAAATATTTTATCTAAAAATATTTGATTTACTAATTTTTTTTATCAAAATCAAAACATTCCTTATTCAAATAGGCTATTGCAAGCACTTTCGAATCGGTAGTTAACATAAAGATGTCAGTATTGTCAGTCCTACAAGCTACCGGCTCGGAAGGCAGTTCTGCTGAGAAAGAGCCGACAAGAAACCCAAGAGCTCCTCTTTTTAAATTAAGGGAAATATGCAGTGTATTTATATTATGTGTTGATTGATACAGGCGTGAACCTACCTACCTAACTTCACGCTTTGTCCCTAGCAGGGTAGTCAGAGGGAAGGGAGCGCCAAACGCTACAGTCCCTGCATACCTCTTTATACTATTAATTTAAATAAACTGTGAAAAAACGTTTGTGTGTTAAAGTTGACCTAATTACTGATTTTATAAATGATAGCACGTCTTGGGAATGCAACGCTCGCTCCAGTCTATTTCAAAGGTACCATTGTCACTAATAAATATTTGTAAAGAAAAAGAAGTCAGAGAAAAAAAAGAAGTCTCGCTGAGTTTCTTGCGCCGGTTCTTCTCAGGTCTGAGGCACTAAATTTAGTGAACCGGTGGTAAATTATTTGACGTACAAAAAATGAAGCATGTAAATTCTTATTTTTAATAAATTAACTTTGGCTTTGACTTTGACTTTGACTTTTACTTTGGCTTTGACTTTGACTTTTACTTTGGCTTTGACTTTGACTTAACTTTTACTTACTTACTTAACTTCACGCTTTGTCCCTAGCGGGGTTATTAGAGTTCCGGAGCGCCAAGCGCTACGGTCCCTGCATACCTCTTTCGCCTCTACCACAGTCATGTGGAGGACAGGCGTGAATAAGTTAATAAATCAAAAATGCATATATTTCGGGGATTCTTTAAAGCTAAAGTTTATCTTGTAAATTCTGTTTTTCTATTATTTAAATACGTTTTTATCTGAAAGAGTCATTTGCTTAAACTTTTTTTATTTAGTAATTGGTAAATTATTTTTATATCATTGTAATGATCATAAAACGGTAAAAAAAAATGCGCAAGAAATAAATGCCTTAAAAAGTTGAACAAAACAATAATTATGACAAAAAACTAAATTACATTCATGACAAGACTTATAATATTGTCGATGCTCCCGCACATAGTGGGTAGGCAGAGGGAACCAGAGAACCTAGTGTTAAGACACTCCTTTCTCTTCCCCATTTTATATTGAATATTATTATACTTATAAAACTTCCTCTTCAATCACTGTATCTATTTAAAAAAAACCACATCTAAATTTGTATCGTAGTTTTAAAGTTTTAAGGGCAAACAGAAAAAGCGACTTTATTTCATACTATGTAATGATAAGTGTGCCAAGTTTCATGCTCCTCCGTCCGCGCAGTCTTCGTAAAAAGGGGTAAAAAGTTTTTGCTTCACGTGTTAATATATAAGATTTAATTGTACGATTTTGTTAAAAGAAACTATACCTTATTTTAATATAATTAAGTATTAAAATCTAACAACTAATGTGAACCAGTCATTACACTCTACTTATCAATTTCGGCCTTAGGTCATTGATTTGAATCATATATAATTGAAATTTTAACCGAAAAAAGAAAACCTTTATTTATTTTTTTTTTTTTTTTTTTTTTTTTTTTTTATGGATAACGGATGGCAAACGAGCAGAAGGACCACCTGATGGTAAGTGGATACCTTCGCCCATAAACATCTACAACACCAGAGATGTTGTAGATGCGTTGCCAACCTAGAGGATACAGATGGAAGAGGAGGACAATGTAGTATTCCGTTCTCGGAACCACCACATTTTGGGGAAAGGATGGGTGGGAATGGGAAAACCTGGCTTACATGCCATCGAACCGGAACACATCATAAGATATTTGGCGGTTCGTCTTTGACATGATAGTGGTCGCGAGCCAGACGGAGGACGAACCTCCTACCACCAAACAAAAATAAATAAAAAATAAATAAATTTTACTATAAAGTAAAATTATTACGAATAACTCAAAAACTAGTCAGATCTTAACTAAATTTAAATATGAATACATTAGAAGCACTATCATATAAAAAGGATCATTAAAATAGCTTGATCCAGTAAAAACTTCTGCGGTAACACACAATACACTCGATATTTACAGTCGAAAAAATATTATCGGCTTTATGGAGTCTGTTAAAAGCCGCGTGGTAAAGCATTTTAAAATATGTGATCATTTAACTGTAGTTAAAAAAATTATATGATAATCATACCTCTAAAATTGAATATATAAACTATCTGTATACCACGACTTTGTTCAAGAAGTTTATAACACCTAAAATCTTATTTTTTTCCTCAGGAATTTCGAGGAGTCCTCTCTCAGTACTCCCCTACACTCCCCGCGTCCCTACACGCCACATGTCATTTTTCCATGTGCACTAGTTTCTCGTTTTCCTCTCTTCGCACTCCCCTACACTCCCCGCATCCCTACACGCCACTTGTCATGTTTCTATGTGCAGTTGTTTCGCGTGTACGTTGTCTGTCAGCCACTCACTAACACAAGCGCTTTAAATATTTATATTTAGATACACGTCGTCGATAGCGCGCCATTTAACGTACCGTATTAAAAACAAGTAAGTAGTGATAACTTTTTTAAGCTTCACGCTTTATCCCGTTTATCATAGTCGGAGAGAACCTACTGTCTAGACAGTCTGTCTAGACACACTGTGTCTAGACAGACTGTCTAGACTAGATATATATATGATAGAAAGCTTTCAAAAGAATCGAACCCAGAACCAATCACGTTTTAGACTTGTGTAATAAAGTTTTACATTTGTACAAAGCATTGTATTTGATGGAAAAATTTATTTTCGGTTCAAATTTCATAGTTAATATTAATATACGAAGCATTGGATCCCTTTTTATAATTAAGCAATGCGGACAGAGGAGTATGAAAATACATACATATAGTGTATATAGAGAAGAAGTGCAAATACAATAATAAAATAAATATTATTATTTGTTTGACCTGTCGTAGCGCAGAGGTACAAACGTGCGACTTTGACTCAATCTGGCGGAAAATGTGGAACGGATTTGTTGAAAGAGAACGGAGAGTCTTAACACTAGGTTCTCAGATTCCCCCTGCCTACCCTGCTATATGCGGGATGCAGCGTGAAGTTAAAAAAAAAAAATTGCCGCCCAAGGCTATAACCTACTCAGCCTGGAATAACCGCCACTGGTCTAGTCTTGATATTAAAATTGAAATAAGGCGTGGCCTGATAAGTGACGTCATGACACAGGCGAGGTGGCGTGATTCAGGAAGAGCTATTACTATTGGAATATGGCGAAAGACTGTGGTTAAGTTTTTGTACGGGATATTTTTGAAGTGAAAACTTGTTTAGCGGCTTCGTACACCTTTTTTATCTTCAGTTTCAACTTCACTCAATAGGTAAAATTATTAATTTAAAAAAAAAAAACAGCAGTCAGAGTAAATCTAGTGTCAAGACACTCCGTTCACCGCTATCCAAATTCGAGACATTACGTACTAAGTGGCGGAACTCGACGCCGCGCTTTGTTTTACCAGAGCGAAGGAATAAAATAATATAAATATATAACGACTTTTTGTTTTTTTTTTAGCTTCACGCTATATCTCGCATAAAGCAGGGAAGGCAGAGGGAACATGAGTACCTAGTGTTAAGACTCTCCGTTCTTGTAAGATTTTCGCTCCCCACTTTCAGCTGAATTGAGGCATTGCGTGATGAGTGACGGAACTCAACGCCGCGCTTTACTTTGTTACCAGAGCGAGGAAATTAATTATAATAAATATTTAATATTTTCATTTCCTGAAGGGGGAATAAAACCCAAAGCCAGTCGCGTTTACGCTTGTACCTCTGCGCCGTGACTAGTTTCTGTACTCTTTGTGATGAGTAAAAATATGTTAAGCTCGCATGACACGTGACCTGATCGAAAAATCGTAAGACGGGTAAGGGAGTGCATTTTGACAATTGAATGTATAGAGACAATCTATTATTATTAGAAATAAAATGAAGAAGTGTTTTGGTGATGGGTGAATTTTCAACTCAATTGATAAATCTTCTATATGAGCCGTTGGTCTCTTTTGATGTTTTCTGCCGTGATAACGTTTTCACTTCTGCTGGCACTCCTGGGCCGCAATACATTGTTGTTTTTAGCTTCACGCTTTATCCAACACTGTAACTACTTTGGTTTAACTGGATGAACCGATTTTGATGATATTTTTTTTATATGATAGCTAGTGTTTCTGTTCATTCATAATAATTTTACTTTTTAGTGCATTCTACTTGAAGTCGTTTACATTTTTTTTTTAAATTTTAATTATTTTTATCTTCACGCTTTTTCCCGCACAGCGAGATAATCAGAGAGAACGTAGTGTCAAGACCAGTGGCGAGGCGTCCATACAACTCGATTCCCACCGGCTTGCCTAACTTTTCAAAATACAAATATGACACCTAAAAAAAAAGCTCGCCAGTAAAATGTGGAACTCCAAAACACAAAATTAAACAAGGTGTGAGAGCTAAAAAAAAGGTTGCCAGGAAAATATTGAGCATAAAAGTGCAAAAAAAGCTCTGACATCTTATAGACCTAAAAAAAGGTCACTGCCAAGATTTGATAGTGAAATCACTAATCACCTTGACATCCTATACTAACACCGGCTTCCCTAAATATATATACCGGCTTTCCTAAATATACATCGGCTTCCCCTAATTTACCGACTCGCCTAACTAAAATTTTCACCCCTCGCCACTGGTCAAGACACGCCGTTTTTTATTTTCCGTCTGAATAAAAGACATTAAAGTCACGTGGCGGAACTCAACGCCGCGCCTTGTCTTACCAGTTCGGAGAAATGAAAGCAATTTAAATATCATGCTTCCGAGTGGGTATCGATAAAGTAATATCAATATAACCTCTTATCTAAGTATGTGATAAGAATTTAAGATTTACGATAAAAAAGTGGCCCGCTATCAACGACGTGTGTCTATTTCCTTACTAATAATATAGATACATACATACATAGATACATACATACATAGCTTCACGCTGTATGCCGCATATAGCAGGGTAGGCAGAGGGAACCTAGTGTTACCACACTCCGTTCCCCACTTTCCGCCGAATTGAGGATTTGCATGGTGAGTGGCGAAACTCAATACCACGCTTTGCCTTGTTACCCAACCCAGGAAATGAAAAATTCTATTTCCTGGAGTGGAAATCGAACCCACAACCTGTCGCGCTTACAGTCACACTCTTGTGCCTCTGCGCCACGACAGGCGTTAATATTATAAATGAGAATGTAGATTTACTTGTTATGCTTTCACGCCAAAACTACTAAACCGATTGTCATGAAACTTTGTACTGATATTGTTAAAGGTATTAAAAAGGGCATAGGATACTTTTTATTACTATATATATATTTTGGTAGACTTGATTGTTTGTCAAAAAAAATTGGAATCTATCTACTTCAGTCATCAAATAATCGCATATACGCACTATACACTATATTATGTAGTATGGACTGATATTGACCACGAGCGAAGCCGAGGGTAGCGGCTAATAAGTATATTTAAAATAACATTAAAACAAATTTTATTAATTAACCGCCTGTCGTGGACGCGACAGGTTGTGGGTTCGATTCCCACTCCAGGAAATGGAATTTTTCATTTCCTTGGTTTGGTAACAAGACAAAGCACGGCGTTGAGTTCCGCCTCTCAGCACGCAATGCCTCAATTTTGCGGAAAGTAGGAAACGGAGCGTCTTAATACGTCGGTTCTCAAGTTCCCTCTGCCTATCCTGCTATATGCGGGATACAGCGTGAAGCTATGTATGTATTAAAACAAATTTTACAAATAAAATTTCAACTTAATAATGGCTCCTCTGAATATATGCATTTTCGATTTATCAAGTTATTCACGTTTATTACGAAAATAACCTAAGTTTACCTAATTACAATATGACTCACATCCGGTGGAGTCCATCTGTTCGGAAAACAAGCCTACATTTTTTATTTGTTCGTTTTTTGTTAGCTTCGCGCGGTATCCTGCACGTAGTAGGATCGGCAGAGTGAACCTAGCAGTGACGAGGCGTCCATACAACTCGATTCCCACCAGCTTGCCAATCTTTACAAAGTATGGGACCTAAAAAAAAGCTCGCCAGGTAAAATATGGAGCTCGAAAGAACAAGTCAAACAAAGTGTGAGAGCTAAAAAAACAAGGTCGCCAGGAAAATATTGGGCATAAAAGAGCAAAACAACAAGCTCTGACATCTTTTAGACCTAAAAAACAAAGGTCATCGCCAAAATTCGATAATGAAATTACTAAATACTTTCACATCCTACACCGGCTTCCATAAAATATACCGGCTTCCCTAAAAATTACCGGCTTCCCTAAATATTTATACCGGCTTCCCTAAATATACATGGACTTACCTAAATATACATCAGCTTCCCTTAATTTACCGGATTGCCTTACTAAAATTTTCACTCCTCGCCACTGGAACCTAGTGTCAAAACACTCCGTTTGAAGCATATATAATAATACGTGAAGTAAATACTTGAGGTACAAAGTTTTTGTGTCACGTATTATTATGAAATTATTATGAGTATATTTACGAATATTGTGGACGGAGGAGCATGAAACTTGGCACACTTATAGTTTATATAGCGTAGAAGTGCACAATGATAATATCTTTTTAAAATAACGCATGAAAAATATTCTAAATTAATATATGTTACAAATACCAGCATGTTTATATAAAGTGACATATACGTTGCTAGGCAACGCGTTGTTAACGCGTTAGCGGGGACACTAGTAGTTATAGTAAATTGAATAATACCTAATTATATCTTTAAAGCTAGACGGAACACGGTGAGTGTGGGTTCAATCTCTTATCGGAAAAATTATGATGTTTAAGTTAGTTAGTAAGGCAGTCTGCGAATGATACCCCATAACTTTTTACTGAGTGAACCAATTTAGATGATTCTTTTCTTATTTGATAGCTAGTGCTTTTGATGTGGTTCCACTTAAACTTAGTTAGGATCTGACGAGTAGTTCTTGAATTTACGTAATAACTTTTTAGTTTAGTATATTTTATATGATGTTTTCTGTTTTTATTAGCTTCACGCTGTATGCCGTTTATAGCAGGGTAGGCAGAGGGAACCTAGTGTTAAGACACTCCGTTCCCCACTTTCCGCCAAATTGAGACATTACGTGCTGAGTGGCGAAACTCAACGCCGCGCTTTGCCTTGTCACCGAACCCATGAAATAAAATTCATTTCCTGGAGTGGGAATCGAATCCACAACCTGTCGCGTTTACAGTAGCACGCTTGTGCCTCAAGACACGACAGGCGGTTTTCTTATTTTAATATCCATAAAAAAATATATTAAATTTTAAATTATTATAATAATTAACGATTGGAAAGTCTAGATTTTGATCGAAGCTAGAAACCGGAGAACGGAGGGTCTTTTCCTTTTCTCTCTCTACATCTCTACTCTCTTTCTCTTGCGGAAACAAGAGTACTACAATTTGTATGAAATTGATTATCTTTCTTTGGTAAAAATTTTATTATATACGAATCAAATAAATGCCTAAGGCCAAGACTGATAAACAAAGTGTAATGACCGGTTCGCATTAGTTGTTATATTTTAATACTTAATTATATAAAGATAAGGTATAGTTTCCTTCAGCAAAATTGTATAATTTAAAAACGTGAAGCTTCGTGGCGCCAACGAACAAGCGTGCGCCTTTAAACGCGACAGGTTGTTGTAAAGTTTAGTATTTTTATTTCCTGGATTTGGTAATAACGCAAACCGCGGCGTTGAGTTCCGCCATTCAGCATGCAATGCCTAAATTCGGCGGAAAATGGGGAACGGAATTGTTGAAAGAAAGGAGTGTCTTACTTTAGGTTCTCAGGTTCCCTCTGCCTACCCTGCTTTGTGCGGGATACAGCGTGAAGATAACAGAAACATAAAATATTAAATAATATTAATTTATTGATAAGAAGCAAGCAATTAAAGTATTTGGACTCTTTCCTTCGGAATTACTTACCTATATATGATATTATCTTATTTCCTAAGCTTAGTTAAGTAATATGAAAACATAGAGAAAGTTGACATAAGATACGGACCACGCCTCCGTAGTTTTTTTTAGCTTCACGCTGTATCCCGCAAATAGCAGGGTAGACAGAGTGAACCTAAGAATAGTGTTAAGACACTCCGTTCCACACTTTATGCCGAATTGAGGCATTGCTGAGTGACGGAACTCAACGCCGCGCTTTGCCTTATTAACGGACCCAAGAAAATGAAAATACTAAACTACCCGTAGTGATCAGAATAAATATTATAGAAAAGCACGTTTAGTTCATAACGTCATAGATTGACAAGTAATTTTATGCAAAAACACAGTTGGGAATTACAAATACTCGTACATACCTAAATTCTAACGTATGTTTTTTTTAGAGGTTTTATGAATATTTATGTATATACTAATTGTTACTCTCGGCTTCGCTCGTGGTCAATTCGTTAGGTGGTAGGAGGTTCGTCCTCCGACTGGCTCGCGACCACTATCATGTCAAAGACGAACCGCCAAATATCTAATGATGTGTTCCGGTTCGATGGCATGTAAGCCAGATTTTCCCCTTTCCCACCCATCCTTTCCCCAAAATGTGGTGGTTCTGATAGTGGACTACTACATTGTCCCCCCTTCCATCAGTATCCTCTAGGTTGGCAACGCATCTACAACATCTCTGGTGTTGTAGATGTCTATGGGCGAAGGTAACCACTTACCATCAGGTGGTCCTTCTGCTCGTTTGCCGTCCGTTATCAATAAAAAAAAAAAAAAGTCAATGTCACATTTCTACATACTATGTGGAATATATGTGTGTAATATGTGTGTGTAGTGTATATGCGCTCATTTGATCACTTTCATGTAGATTTTTTTTAACTTCACGCTGTATCCCGCATATAGCGGGGTAGGCAGAGGGAACTTGAGAATCTAGTGTCAAAACACTTCGTTCTCTTTCAACATTTCCGTTCCCCACTTTCCACTTAATTGAGGCATTGCGTGTTGAGTGGCGGAACTCAACGCCGCGCTTTGAACTTTGAAGTAGATAGATTTTCATTTTTTTTTGGGCAAATAATCATGGCTGCCAAAATATTTTTTTTTTTTGATAATAAGTAGTCCTGTTTCCTTTTTAATAATAATACCTCTAAGAATGTGTACAAAGTTTCATAATCATCGGTTGAGTAGTTTTGGCGTGAAAGTGTAACAAACAAACAAACAAACAAAGTTTGTTTGTTACATTTATAATATTAGTAGGGATTAGGTTATTTCCCACCCATCCTGTACCCAAAATGTGGTGGTTCCGATAGCGGACTACTACATTATCCTCCACTTCCATCTGTATCCTCTTGGTTGGCAACGCATCTACAACATCTCTGGTGTTCAAGATGTTCAAGATAACCACTTACCATCAGATGGTCCTTCTGCCCGTTTGTCATCTGTTATCCACAAAAAAAAATAGAATTGAGAAGCTTTTTTTGAAATCGGTTAAATTAATAATAATCTTAAACAAGTTCAATAATAAGCTATGACATTTTAAAGAATTGGAGTTGTCTCTTTCTATCAAATAATTATTAATACTAGTGTACCCGTTGACGCGTTAATAACGCGTTGTTTTTAGTAATGTCTATGTCACCTTATATAAATATAGATGTCAAATCATGGTAGTGTGTGTAAATTTATTATTTATTATCTCCTCCGTCCGCGTAATTTTCGTAAAAAGGGGTCCAAAGTTTTTGCTTCACGTATTTATATATAGATGTAAGTAGTATAAATGTTCTTCACGCTGTATCCCGCTCATAGCAGGGTAGGCAGAGGGAACTTGAGAACCAACGTGTTAAGACACTCCGTTCTCTTTTAACATTTCCGTTCCCCACTTTCCGCCGCATTGACGCATTGCGTGCTAAGTGACGGAACTCAACGCCGCGCTTTGCCTTGTTACCAGTGCGAGGAAATGAGAATATTAGATATTATTTAATATTTTCATTACCTGTAGTGTGTATGAACCCATAACCTGTCGCGATTACGGTCGCACGCTTGTGCCTCTGCGACACGACAGGTCTTACATGAAGGTAATCTTAGTGTTCATGACGTCACATGGTATTCATGACGTCACGCGGAACTCATGACGTCACACCTGTTTGCTATCTCAGTCTAACCAACGATAGTGGAGTGTAATGTCTTTCGTACGATGACTGTTTTAGGTGGAATAATAGTGCTTTTCTGATGAGTAGTTTTTGAGTTATTAGTAATAATTTTACTTTCTCTTACAACTTATATGAAGAAATCGGTTTTCTTTCTTTTGTCAAAACTTGATTAATATTCATATAAAATCGAAGTTATAGATTAAGACCCCTGTCGTGTCTTGAGGCACAAGCGTGCGACTGTAAACGCGACAGGTTGTGGGTTCATACACACTCCAGGAAATGTAAAAGTTTAGTATTTTCATTTCCTGGGTTTAGTAACAAGGCTAGCCGCAGCGTTGTGTTCCGCCACTCAGCACGCAATGCTCAATACGGCGGAAAGTGGGGAACAGAACAGAGTGTTTTAACACTAGGTTCTCAGGTTCCCTCTACCTACCCTGCTATATGCGGGGTAAAGCGTGAAGCTAAAAAAAACAGCGTGGAGCTAAAAACAAAATAGCGTAAAGCTAAAATCGAAAGTACAGATTGTGGAACGAAACTCCAAATACCACGATCTTGAGGGATTATTATATAACATACATACATAGCTTCACGCTGTATCCCGCATCTAGCAGGGTAGGCAGAGGGAACCTAGTGTTAGGACACTCCATTCCCCACTTTCCGCCGAATTGAGGCATTGCGTGCTGAGTGGCCAAACTCAACGCGGATTATTATATAAAAATATATATTTTGTGCCTTTCTTCCCCATTTACACTATATGTATGTAAATTTAAATATAGTCGAAATGAGAACCTCTTTCCGAGATGTTGGTCAAAAACCCATAAATGGCAAACCTTTATAAATTCAAGTTTTCTATTCTAAAAATATTTTTTAGATATTTATAATTGGCGATACAAGGTAATCTGTTTGTGATGACGTAAGCAGTCTATTGAAAAAGTTTAGGCTTTTAAAACGTTGGTATCCTTTTTTTATTTTTTATGGGTAACGGATGACAAGCGAACTGAAGGACCATCTGATGGTAAGTGGTTACCTTCGCCCATAGACATCTACAACACCAGAGATGTTGTAGATGCGTTGCCGACCTAGAGGATACTGATAGAAGGGGGGACAATGTAGTAGTCCGCGATCGCAACCTCATCTCTATCGCAAATCTGGCTTACATGCCATCGAACCGGAACACATGATTAGATATTTGGCGGTTCGTCTTTGACATGATAGTGGTCGCGAGCCAGTCGGAGGACGAACCTCCTACCATCTAACAAGTTCTTTATTTACTTTATTTCAATGACTTCAGTTCGTTACAGCTTAGCTCTTTACTGGTAGGTAAATAAAAATATTTTATTGTACATAAAATTGATGTGAAACAAATATATTTATTAACGCCTGTCGTGGTGCAGAGCCACAAGCGTGCGACTTTAAACGCGACAGGTTGTGGGTTCGATTCCTACTCCAGGAAATGTAAATGTATCCCGCATATAGTGGAGTAGGCAGAGGGAACCTGAGAAACTAGTGTTAAGACACTCCATTCTCTTTCAACATTTTCGTTCCCCACTTTCCGCCAAATTGAGGATAAAACGTCAAGCTGAAAAGTACTTGAATAATTAAAAATCAAGAAAAATATATTATTGTTAACGATGACGTCACACTGCATACTGCTGCTTTTTACTGCTGTGCATACAAAACCTATGAATACCCTTTAATTATGTTTTTTATTTAATCATAAAATCATTCCGTGCTGAGGCCTGTGATGTCGCATACGCACGAGTGTGAGACAGTAAACGCGGCAGGTTGTGGGTTTGATTCTCACTCCAGGAAATGGAAATATTAAATAATATCTTTTTTCTTTTCAACTTCACGCTGTATTCCGCATGTAGCGGGGTAGGCAGAGGGAACCAGGGAACCTAGTGTTAAGAGACTCCATTCTCATTCAACAATTCCGTTCCCCACTTTCCGCCGAATTGAGGCATTGCGTGTTGAGTGGCGGAACTCAACGCCGCGCTTACCAAACCCAAGAAATGAAAATACTAAATTTTACATTTCCTGGAGTGGGAATCGAACCCACAACCAGTCGCGTTTACAGTCGCACGCTTGTGCCTTTGCGCCACGACAGGCGTTCTATATAATAATATCTAGTATTTAAATTTCCTCGCTCTGGTAACAGTATTTTTTTTTTCAGGTTTCAGATAAAACCAAAGAAAAATCAGACGTGTCAAGTAAACATAGATGATGGTATATGTGCTGGTAACATAGAAAGGAACATCAACAGCGAGATGAATAGACATATGCCGAGTAAGAAGACGCTGTGTAGCAAGGCTATGGATTTACCGTCTTCTGAGGTATTGTCTATATATTTTACAAAGAGAGTTAGAACTCTCCGTTTTTTCCGTTCCGTTTGACCCACTAAAATGATAGGCCGCCTATCGTGGCGCAAAGGCACAAGCGTGTGACTGTAAACGCGACAGGTTGTGGGTTCGATTCCCACTCCAGGAAATGTAAAATTTGGTATTTTCATTTCTTGGGTTTGGTAACAAGGCAAAGCGCGGCGTTGAGTTCCGCCACTCAACACGCAATGCCTCAATTCAGCGGAAAGTGGGAAACAGATTTGTTGAAAGAGATCGGAGTGTCTTAAAACTAGGTTCTCAGATTTCCTCTGTCTACTCTGCTATATGCGGGATACAGCGTGAAGTTAAAAAAAAAAGTGATAGTTTAACTTACTTTCATAGCTTCACGATTTGTCTCTAGCGGGGTAGTCAGCTCCGGAGTGCCAAACGCTACGGTCCCTGCATACCTCTTTCGCCTCGTCCACAGTCATTAACCTCTTCATGCATGCCCTCCGGAGGGTCCTCATGCTTTTTACGAGATCTTCCTCCAGTATCATCCGTTCCAGTATCTCCGTTTTACATATTGTGCCCAATTTTAAATATTGAGCGACGGAACCCAACGCTGCGTTTTGTCTAACCAGACAGAAGAACTGATAATCGATTTTATATCTTTCCCCCAACTGGAAATCGAACCCACAACATTGCTCTGCTACACCGTGATGGTCTAAATATCTTTACTCTTTTCACTTTTATGGACCGACTTCTAAAAAGGTGAGGTTCTCAGGCGGACTGTCTTTTTATGTGTGTTACATAACTTTACTGGGTGAACCAATTTTGGTGATTCTTTTTTTATATGATAGCTAGTGCCTTTAATGTGGTCTCATTCGAATTTAGTTAACATCTGACGAGTTTTTGAGTTATTCGTAATAATTGTACATTTTAGTTGAAATCTTCTCTTTTTTTTTTTAATTTTTAATTATGTTTACTTTTTACAGAACCTCATACCATCAGAACCAGAATGCAAGAAATGTTATGAAAGAACTAAGTTAAAATTCTTCCTACGACTACTTTCGTGTGCTGTTATAACATTAGTAGCTGTTATTTGCTATATTAAAAGTAAGTTTATTTATTTAATTAGGTCAACTAGCAGTTTTACAATTTGATACATACAAAAAAAATATATTTGTGACTTAGAGACTAAAATTATTGTTTTTTTTTGTTTTTTTAACTTCACGCTGTAACCCGCATATAGCAGGGTAGGCAGAGGGAACCAGAGAACCTAGTGTTAAGACACTCCATTCTCTTTCAACAATTCCGTTCCCCACTTTCCGCCAAATTGAGGCATTGCGTGTTGAGTGGCGGAACTCCACACCGCGCTTTGCCTTGTTACCAAACCCAAGAAATGAAAATACTAAATTTTACATTTCCTGGAGTGGGAATCGAACCCACAACCTGTCGCGTTTACAGTCGCACGCTTGTGTCTCGACACGAGAGGCGTTTAAAAATGATTGTAAAACTATTTTAAGGTTAACACTGCATGGAAAAAAAAGTTATAAAAAAAACTATATATTAAAAATTAATTGTAAGTTTGCCATAAGATATTTCAGGCATTTTCCCTTAAATATATTTATAGAGTCACCAAAAATATCAGTTGAGCCGATGCAGTATCGATTCAAAAGTTTGCAGAGTTAGCTCCAAGAACAGTCCTGCGTAGCGAAATGTGTTTATATTTTATACCACCTGTAACCTGCGCGCGTTGCTACGCCAACGTTGGACTCTTGCGTACCAACTTTGCTAAAGATCATCACATGATGAAATGCTTGGTTCAAAATTCTGTAAAGGACATACAGACAAACATTCATTTTTACATATAAAGATTTTTTTAACTGACTTAGAAGAAGAAGGCTTACGTTTCCGCATAAGTTTATTCTGAGGGAACCGATTCTGACGAGTAGTTTTTGAGTTAGTCGTAATAAGTTATCAATGTATTTTATTTGAAATTGGTTTATTTTCTTAAAAATATAATTATTATATATTATTATTTAATATACCTAAATGCTTAATTTAATCCGTTAATTAAAAAAAATAAAACAAATAAAAAAAAAAAAATTATAATTTTTTATATTTTTTCTGAAAATGTGTTTCGTGTCAAGAGTGCTAATAAAGTTCTACTTTAAAAAATAAAGTAAATATTGAAATTTACAGGACCATCAGAAGAATGTTTGGATCATGAAAACCGACCTGGTACCTGCACATATATCCTCGACTGTCCTTTTGCTCTTAAAGAACTTTTGACCAAGAAAAAATTGGTGGTAAGCTAATAATTATAATTTATGATAATAATACCTTTTATTAACGACTGTCATGGCGCAGAAGCACAAGCGTGCGATTGTAAACGCGACAGGTTGTGGGCTCGATTCCCATCCCAGGTAATGGAATTTTTCATTTCCTGGGATTGGTAAACTAGGCAAAGCGTGGCGTTGAGTTCCACCACTCAGCACGCAATGCCTCAATTCGGCGGAAAGTGGGGAACAGAGACTTTTAACATTAGATACTTAGGTTCCCTATGCCTACCCTGTTATATGCGGGATGCAGCGTAGGTAGATATATTTTATGGTCAACGCAAACAAAGTCATGGAACACAACTAGTAAATATATACCAAGAAAACGAACTACGAAGGAAATAGTTGAAGTGGAGGAAAAAATGTTATGTCTTTATTGTGTTTGGTTTCCCATATGATATTTCTTTGGCATGACGCAAAAGGTATTTTATTTACGTCATTGTGTCCTTGATAGAGTATCCTTGTTAGTTATGCACTCATATATGTATAAGGAATATTATGTTATATAATTATCAGTGGTGAGGCGTCCATACAACTCAGTTCCCACCGGCTTTTGAAAGTACAAGTGTGAGACTAAAAAAAAAAGGTCGCATTAAAAATGTGGACTTAAAATTATAATTGAGTTTCAAAAAAACAAGATCAAGAAAGGCGGAGAGCTAAAAAAAAGGTCACCAGGAAAATATTGGGCATAAAAAAAAAGTGTCATCGCCAAAATTCGATAGCGAAATTACTTACCTTCACATCCTATACCGGCTTCCCTAAATATACAATATACATCGGCTTCTCTAAACTTACCGGCTTGCCTAACCAAAATTCACCCCTAGCCACTGGTTAATTGTATAAAATATTTATCAATAAAAATCAATGGAAAACGACCGGAAATCTTAAGAACGAAGTGTGTTAACAGCAGGTTTACAGGTTCCCTCTGCCTACCTTGCTGTGTGCGGGATACAGCGTGAAGGTAAAAAAAATATGATGAGTACCTGTATCTTACGATACAACGTGTAGGTTTAAAGGGCCCCTTTAAAATGTGCATTAACGTTCACCTCCACTCTCCGCGCTCTTCTCACCACCTAACCAAATTTGAAAAGATCCTACTAATGCCGCCTTCCAAATACGTGCTAGAAATGAACTGATAATAGTTCTAGACAGATTGAGATGCTTTAGTAGATTATAGAGAGATTTCGCAGTTGTACCTCTCGGGGCTACCTCTACCACGTACAAATTAACTCTACACCTACTCCTTGTCAGTTGGTTGGTAAGTTCAGGGCGTCCATACAACTAGATTACTATCGACTTGCCTAACTTTTCAAAGTATAAGTATGAGACCTAAGAAAAAAAGCTCGCCAGTAAAATGTGGAGCTCGAAAACAAGGTCAAAGAAGGTGTGAGAGCTAAAAAAAAAGGCGCCAGGAAAATACTGGGCATGAAATTGCAAAAAAACAAGCTCTTATAGACCAAAAAACAGGTCATCGCTAAATTCGATAGTAAAATTACTAAATACCTTGACATCCTTTACCGGTTTCCCTAAATATTTGGGCTTCCTTAAAAATTACCCCTAAATATATATATATACCGGCTTCCCCTAATTTTCCGCCCTCGCCACTGGTAACTTCTAAATACTACGTCCTATTAATGCTGTTCGTACTAATCTTTCAGGTATGTTCGAAGGACAAGGAGAAACTGATAATATGCTGTGAAGATAAAGAACCTGTTCCTGATCTGAAGTCAAGATTTATCATCCCTGAACATGAGTAAGTTAAAAATAAGAACTACAGTAAAAGTGCGGGTTCGAATCCCGCCACGATTAAAAGTTATATGATTTTTAATATATTTCTGATACATTATTATAAAAGAAATAGGTTTTGTGCACTCCTTCCTGTACACTATATGTATACCAATTTTCATACTCCGTCCGCTTAGTTTTCATAAAAAAATATCCAATATTTTTCCTTAATGTTTTAATATAATAATAATATATTTCCTGTCGTATCTTGAGCCACAAGCGTGCGATTGTAAACGCGACAGGTTATGGGTTCGATATCCCTCCAGGAAATGTAAAAGTTTGATTTTTTTATTTCCTGGGTTTGGTAACAAGGCAAAGCGCGGCGTTGAGTTTCACCACTCAGGATATCCCTCAATTCGGAGGAAAGTGGGGAACAGAGTGTCTTAACATTAGGTTCTTAGGTTAGGATACAGCGTGAAGCTAAAAAAAATATTTTTGTTTTGCAGAAAGGAAAGAAACGACAATATGGTCGAAGATAAAGAAGAACGGCCGATAGTTTTTATAGATTCATTCGAAGATACGAGGGAGTGTCCAAAAGCGCCGCACACTATCTATAACCCTAATAAGCAAAGAATTTCTGTAAGAAGTAAGTATGGTGTTTTTTCAACCCCTTCGGACCTCATGTGCCGAATTATGCACATAATATATAAAGCCTTTTTTTTATTTTTTTATTTTTTTGTTAAATCACACTGTATCCCGCATATAGCAGGGTAGACAGAGGGAACCTGAGAACTTAGTGTTAAGACACTCCGTTCCCTTTCAACAAATCCGTTCCCCACTTTCCGCCAAATTGAGGCATTGCGAGTTGAGTGCGCGCCTTGCCTTGTTACCAAACCCAGAAAACGAATTTACTTCATTTCCTGGAGTGGGAATCGAACCCACAACCTGTCGCTTTACAGTCGCACACTTGTGCCTCTGCGCCACGACAGGCGTTATAATATTAATATTTAGGCCTTATGATATTTTTATTTTACTTAATATAATGACACTTGGGACCTAATGTGCATAATTGTGCTTCATAATCGGAAAATTTGGAAAACTTATTAGTATGTATGATTTTTCTCACATTTGTTTTTATGATGACCTTCATTCATTGAAAAATGAAAAAGTTTAGTATTTTCTTATCCTGGGTTTGGTAACAAAGCAAAGCGCGGCGTTGAGTACCGTCACTCAGCAAGCAATGCCTCAATTCGGCGGAAAGTGGGTAACGGAGTGTCTTAACACTAGGTTCCCTCTGCCTACCCTGCTATATGCAGCGTGAAGCTATGTATGTATGTACGTAAATATATTTGTATACATAATACCTGTGTAAATACATTTTTAATTTATTTCAGAATGCCTAGAATACCAAGAAAAATATGTGTACCCATGTCAAGAAAGCTCATCGCCGAACGGAGGGATGGAACGATTGAAACGTTGCACGTGGAAACCAGAGAGCCTAATCATAAACGGAGAAGATGCTTACCACGGAGAATTTCCTCATATGGTACATACATACATAGCTTCACGCTGTATCCCGCATATAGCAGGGTAGGCAGTGGGAACCTAAACTCAGGAAATGAAAACTTCCATTTCCTGTAGTGGGAATCGAACCCACATCCTGTCGCGTGTACAGGCGTGCGACCTGTGTCTCTGCGCCACGACAGGCGTTATCTTTCTTTGTTCCTCATATAGTAAGGAAATAAAAAAAAAATAGTTAGTGTTCTAAAAAATATATTTAGAAGACAATAAAAATAATGCCTCAATTTCCTGCGGAAAGTGGGGAACGGAGTGTCTTAACACTAGGTTCCCGCTGCCTACTCTGCTTTATGCGGGATACAGCGTGAAGCTAGGTTATGCCAAAAATAAGTTGTAACAAGAGTATAAGAATTTCGACGCAGTGCGATAACAACATATAGCTTAGCGGTCAGAGCGCTTGGGCTGTTTCCAAGAGGCGCGGGTTCGAGTTCCGCTGTGTTCAAATGTTTGTACGTTTTCTAAAAAATGCTTTTTGTTAGCACTTTTTTCTGTTTCAGCTCCACACATGTCTCCTTTAGCAGTAACCCGGATTTAAGACTCCACTCTGTACTCTCTACTTCTCTCTGTTTTAGAGTTAACATCTTTGTAGATTTCGTTTCCTAAGCGTATGATTAACACTTTAAAACTTCAAAAAATATTTAATAAATAGCATTTCCTCTTGCCAAATGATTGTTCTTTGAAATAATCTTTGTGTAGCAGAAATTAGTAAAAATCTCTCTACAGAGATGCTAACAACATAAATAACGTTTTAACAAGCATATAAGAATTTCGACGCAACCCGATAGGAACGCATGGCGCTGTGGTCAGAGCGCGCGGACGGAAGACAAGAGGCGCGGGTTCGAGTCCCGCTGCGTTCAAATATTTATATGTATTTCGTTTCCTAAGTGTGTGAATACTTTAAAACTATCATAAAAAAAATATTTTACCTTTTTTTAGGCTCTGCTCGGTTTTAACACGACTGGTGACCGGTGGCGATGTGGTGGTGCCATAATAAGCGAAAGATTCATCTTAACTGCTGGGCATTGTACTTGGACTCCTTCTGCGTAAGTTTTTTTTTTAATAAAAAGAAAGAAAAAAAAGACTGAAGCCTGTCGTGTCTTGAGACACAAGCGTGCGACTGTAAACGCGACAGGTTGTGGGTTTATACACACTGCAGCTGTGGCGAGGCGTCCATACAACTCGACTCCCACCGGCTTGCCTAACTTTTCAGAGTACAAATATGAGACCTAAAATAATGCCGCCAGGAAAATATTGGCTATAAAAGTGAAAAACAGGGCAAAAACAAGGCTCTTGTACGTTTTTTCTTATATATCAGCGTATGCAGGAAGAACTTAGGGTTAAAATACACCTTTTTTTCCAATTTCCACCCGAGAAATGAAATGTTGAGTGACGGAATTCAACGCCACACTTTGTCCAGCAAGCTGAGCAAAGAAATGAAAATAATGTAAAGAAATCTCACTCAGGGAAGAGTGGGAATCGAACCCACAACCAAGCGTTTACAGTCAGCTTCCAGAAAAAGGGCAGGATATCCACTAGACTGTATTTTTTTATGTGTGCTATCACATAATATTTTACAGGGTGAACCAATTTTGATGATTCTTAATGATTACTTTTTTATATAATAGCTAATGCGTTTTATGTAGTCCCATTTACATTTAGTTAAGATCTGACGAGTTTTTGAGCTATTCGTAATAATTGAAGTCAATTTTCTGTTTTTTATTAATTAGTTATACATACGCCTGTCGTGGCGCAAAGGCACTAGCGTGCGACTGTAAACGCGACGGGTTGTGGGTTCGATTCCCACTCCAGGAAATGTAAAACCTTTAGTATTTTCATTTCTTGGGTTTGATAATAAGGCAAAGCACGGCGTTGAGTTCCGCCACTCAGCAATCAATGCTTCAATTCGGCAGAAACGGAGTGTCTTAACATTAGGTTCTCAGGTACCCTGCTATATGCGGGATACAGGATGATGCTAAAAAGAAACAATAAAATATGATAGCTAATGCATCTAATGTAGTCCCATTTACATTTAGCTAAGATCTGACGAGTTTTTGAGCTATTCGTAATATTTTAATTCGATTTTTTTTAATAATTAATTATACATACTAATTTTGTTTTTTCAGTGGAAACGTGACATTTGTGAGAATTGGAATTTTGAATAAGTCAGAAGAAATTACTCCTTACAACACTTATACTGTTAAAAAAGTATATAAACCCAAAAAATATAATCCGCCATCTGAATACCATGACATTGCCTTACTGGAAACTGATAGAGTGTGAGTTTAATTTACCCGACTGTCAGAGGGTTATGTTTTTCGCGCGTATCATGTATGTTTGTAATATTCTTTATTACCTCATATCTTCCAAACCCCTGGACCGAATTATATAATTAAGGTGACGTTAGATAGGTATTGATACTCCAAGTGTTCTTAGATATGTGACGTCACTCTTAATTCAATATGGCGCTCTCTAGAGGCAATTACGTCATGAATAAAAAAAAATCGTTGATGTGTACCGTGTGGGGTATCAAATGAAAGGACTTGATTAGCACATTTCAAATATACGAGTATAACACATAACTAGCTTTTATATATTTTGAAGATTTCGAACTTAAGTGGCGGATTTAAACGCCGCATTTTTTTAAATAATTAATTTTTAATAACTTTCATTTTATATAAGGAAAACTTTGAACGTGATTTTTAACGACTTTTATAAAAAAAACTAAGAAAATCTCTCGCTTTTATTAAAATTGTAACTAAAAAAAAAATCTCACGCTTTAAAAAAAATATTTTTATCTCTTTAGTTCATTTCTTCTCAGAAGCATGTTTCTATATCGTTTTACACTACAAAAGATATAATTAACAATTGAGTAGGTAAGTGAAGTGAGTGACTTTTATAAGGTTATTTTTAAATAAATCTCCTATATACTTTAAATCCAGTATTTCTATTATTAAGCCTCAGATCACAGGTTTGATTCCCATTCAGGACATATATTTCTATGATTAAAAAACAATTTGACGCTTTACCCCGCATAGCAGTGTAGTTAGAAAAATCTTGGTAGACATTAGTCTTCGTTTGATGGTTTCCGACTGAATTCCAGATATTGTGTGGGTTCGATTCCCACTCTTCCACTCAAATTAAAATATTAAATATTAATAAGTATTTAATATTTTCATTTTCTCGCTCTAGTAGCAAATCAAAGCGCGGCGTTGAGTTCCGCCACTCAGCGCACAATGCCCCAATTCTACGGAAAGTGGGGAACGAAAATGTTAATAGAACGTAGTGTCTTAACACTATGTTCTCAGGTTCCGTCTGCGTACCCGCTATGTGCGGGATACAGCGTGAAGATATAAAAATATTGATATGTTATATTTGTTTTATTTCAGTATGAAATTACATGACCTTGCTGTACCAGCTTGTCTTCATGATGGCAGTCCAATAGACGATATGGAAGTCATCGCCACTGGTTGGGGTACCACTAGACACAAGGAAAACTCCTTTTTGGACATACTACAAAAGGTAAAGCGTTAACCTTTACCTTTTGTAGTATGTGTCGTGGCGCAGAGGCACAAGAATGCGACAGGTTGTGGGTTCGATTCCCACTCCAGGAAAGGAAATGTTTCTTTTCCTGGGTTCGGTAACAAGGCAAAGCGCGGCATAGAGTTCCGCCACTCAGCACGCAATATCTCAATTCGGCGGAAAGTGGGGAACGGGGTGTCTTAACACTAGGTTCCCTCTGCCTACCCTGCTATATGCGGGATACAACGTGAAGCTATGTATGTATGTATGTTATAGATATATAATATTTTCATTTCCTGGAGTGGGAATCGTAACCACAACCTGTCGCGTTTGCGCTTGTGCCTCTGCGTCACAAGAGGCTTCTAAAAATGTTAAATATTTGACAGTTTTAAAGTGTTCCTCACACAGATAAACGAAAAAATTTTTAGAAAACGTATAAAAAATTGAACGCATCGGGACTCGAACCCGCGCCTCTTATCTCTCGTCCGAGCTCTGACCACAGCGCCATGCGTTCTACATGGGGCGTCGAAATCCTTATACGCTTGTTACAAAGTTATTTATGTTGTTAGCATCTCTGTAGAGAGATTTTTACTAATTTCTGCTACACAAAGATTATTTCAAAGAAACAATCGCTTGGCGAGAGATTGCTTATAAAAATTTTCGTTTTTTCTTTTTCAAAAATATTCAAATGAATTAAAAAAAAAAATGTTTTTCGTTTATTAATATTATTTTTTTTATTTTTTTTTTTTTTTCAAAAATATTCAAATTAATTAAAAAAATGTTTTTTTTTCGCTTCTTAATCCTATTTGTTTGTTTTTTTTTTCAGACTACTTTAGAAAAGTTTACGGACAAGGAGTGTTCGCGCACTCTGCCACCATTGAGTGAACGATACTTAAAACATGGATATGACAAACATACACAAATATGCTATGGGGATAAACATAAAAATCGTGACACATGTCAGGTAAGAAACTTATCTATATTTTTTTTTTTATCTTCACGCTGTATCCCGCATATAGCAGGGTAGGCAGAGGGAACCTGAGAAACTAGTCTTAAGACACTCCGTTCTCTTACAACAATTCCATTCCCCACTTTCCGCCGAATTGAGGCATTGCGTGCTGAGTGGTGGTACTCAACGCCACGCTTTGCCTTGTTACCAAACCCAGGAAATGAAAAATTCCATTTCCTGGAGTGGTAATCGAATCCACAACCTGTTTCGCTTACAGTCGCACGCGTGTGCCTCTGCGCCTCGACAGGCGCGTTAGCAAAAACTTAGTACCCCTTTTTACGAAAATTACGCGGACAGAGGAGCATGAAACTTGGCACACTTATAGTATATATAGAAAAGGAGTGCAGGAAAGCTATTTTTTTTAAATAATGCATAAAAAGTATATTAAATTAATAAAATAAATGTTACACACACTACCATGGTTTGACATTCACGTTTATATAAAGTGACATATACATTGATAAAGACAACGCGTTGTTACCGCGTCAACGGGGACACTAGTTCATTTTTGATCGACTTCAAAAAGTAAGTTATCAATTCGATTGCATCTAATGTTGTTGATCCCATTTAAATATAGTTAAAATTTGATGAGTTTTTGAGTTATTCGTAATAATGTTACTTTTCAAAGCATTTTTTTTTTGTAATTATAATATAAAATTATATTTTTAATATATACGAACTGTATCCCGCGATTTCGTCCAAAATTACTTTTTTCTGGTTTCCCCTACACTCCCCAAGGAACCTATGTGCCAAATTTGAACTTTCTAGTACTTTTGTAAGTGTCGATATATGCATATAGAAGATTGTCTCCGCTCTGCTAAGACAAAACAAAATCGCTGGTAGGTGGTGGTGGTGGTGGTGGTGGTCATCACTTACCTAGATTAGTGAAAAAATGCAAATAATCAATCTATTTGTGACCACGGACTATTCCAAAAATATATTTCCGAACATTAAAATATATTCAATGAATCCATTTAGAGTTTCCATGTAACTTTAAATTTACATTCAATAAGCAGAGAGTTACATCACTTATCTCTACACTAATCGGATAAAACAACAAAAACAACTCGGATAAAACAACAAAAACAACAACAACAACATCAACAACTCGCAACAGACGAAACAAAGATATGTTGTGCCTACCAAGTTCACACTGTAAAGTTATGAGTAATAGTCTGAAATGCATGGCGCCTAAAATTTATAAGAAAGTCCTAAATGTAATTAAAAACAACAATATATACCGGCTTCACTAAATTTACCGGTCACCTTTTTAAAATTCACCTCTCGCCACTGGTCTGTAGACTGTAGTCTTATGGTTTGAGTCTAACTTGTTATATGGTGGAATCTAACTAAGCGCGGCGTTGACTTCCGCCACTCAACCCGCAATCCCTCAATTCGGCGGAAAGTGGGGAACGAAATTGTTGAAAGAGAATGGAGTGTCTTAACACTAGGTTCTCTGGTTCCCTCTGCCTACCCTGCTATATTTACAGGTTACCTGCTATATTTACGGGAACCTGCTATATTTGCGTGAAGTTACAAAAAAAAAACAAAAAGAACAACAATATAATATTTTTTAAAAGTAAATTTAAAAAAATATTAATTAAAAAAGCGTACTACAGTGTAAACAAATTCTTGACTGATAATAATGTATTGTAATTTCTTGTATTTTCGTATTTATTTTGTCTTGTATCATGGCCATGTTATTAAATTATATGGTATTTCTAATAATATTTATGATTTTATACAAGTTAAATTTATTATGATAAGTACAATGATATTGTCTTGAATCAATATTCATATGCCCTGAGTGGCCAATTTTGGTGATACATTATAATTATTAAGTTCTTATACACCCAAAATTTATGAATAAAAATTAATGATTATTAATGATTATTAATCTCTATTTCCAGGGCGACAGCGGCGGTCCCACCCAAATCAAGCATCCCCACGTGACATGCATGTACTTAGTGACTGGCATAACAAGTAATGGCAAATACTGTGGCGTCAGAGGCTCCCCTGGGTTGTATACCAGAGTGTCATATTATTTAGACTGGATTGAGTCCATAGTTTGGCGTGCCAAATGATCGGCGAGGAACTGGTTGCCGGACTGAGATGGTTCGCTACCTGATTCATAACGTTATGGTCTCGATAATCATTTGGACTGTTTGTTTCACGAGTCGGCTGAAGTGCGGTTTAGTTAGTTTGGTGGTAGGAGGTTCGTC
>JAKGSA010000910.1:110532-131135 GCA_033558755.1 Philaethria dido
ATTTTTTACTTTTTTTTTTTATTTTTTTTACTTCACGCTGTATCCCGCATATAGCAGGGTAGGCAGAGGGAACCTGAGAACCTAGTGTTAGGACACTCCATTCTCTTTCAACAATTCTCTTCCCCACTTTCCGCCGTATTGAGGCATTGCGTGTTGAGTGGCGGAACTCAACGCTGCGTTTGCCTTGCACTGTTTTGCCCAGGCACTTTAATTATGACATAATTTAAGAACTACAGCCGGAAAGACATTGAAATGCCACGGTTCATTTTGGCACAATTCAATTTCAAATTTAGCCATTTTTAAAAACAAAAATTTCCAATCTTTACTGAGTTGCGAGGTGTAATGAAGAGAATTAAAAAATATATCAATTGTTTAAGTCCATTCGACAATATTCTTCATAATTTTCTTCCTGATGGTATCAGGTTAGGGTTGAGTCTGACGATGGCGAAAATCATTGCTTTCGAATTGTCAAACGCAGTTCTCTTGGAAGCTGGTCATTTTTATCTGGTTCTAATAGAATCTGGGAAACCAAAATCCCGTTGTAATGTCAAAAAGAAAGCTCCTGTTCTTTTTTTTTTGCATCAGAACAGTTTTGTACAAAAAACTATCGAGTCCAGAAATCAATATCGGACAGAATCTAAATAACCTAAAACCTCTTAACTTAAAACAACAGCAGTGTGTTGTCGTTCGGCTGCGGTTCTCACATAGCAAGAACTGTTTTAGGAAGGTACTGACCAAGAAAGCATCACGTCACATTTCAGAATTTCGACGGATTATTTAGTTAGCAATGTCTGACAGACTACCAAAGAGAACCGACTTAAAAATGAATTAAACATAAAATGCACTAAGAAGTAACATTATCACGAATAACTTTCTTCTAAAATACTTAACTAAATTTAGATGGGATATGGAAAGAATTATGAAAATTGAAAAAAAATTCACTTAATAAAAAGTTATGCTGTAGCACATAAAACAATACAGTCGATGATTCTTATCAACTTCTTTTATTGGACGTCTGTAGAAAAAAAGTTATAAAAAGAACTTGATATCTTTTTGTTCCACGATATTTTCAGATGTGTGTCTCTCGTAATATATAATACCGCCCCTCACGATGTCCTGCTTAACTAAGCATTCTCATCTGCGCTGAGCGACGCGCAAGTGACATTAAGGAGAAGGGAGTAAAAAATTAGGTATCTTAGTGTAGCCGAGTTTCCACAGATGATTGGGACAGTTCCCGTGGGCCTCGGCCAGTGGCGATAGAGGAGGTGCACCGTGAGGTTTTAGTGGGTTTGCGGCCTCTTTACAGCCAATCCGGAGTCCCACATAAACCGTCCAAATACCCGCGGGCGGGTATTCGTAACGGATTTCCTCACGCTTAAAAAAAGAAAAAGGGTAGGCAGAGGGAATCTGAGAACCTAGTGTTAAGAAACACTCTACGGTCAACTCTTGAAATCGGACGAAACACAGCTAACGGATGGTTTGGCATTATGCTCTCCGACTATGAATGATTGAATAAAAAATATTTTAAATAATAAAATAATGTAAAAGAAGGCCTGAAATTTTATATTTTAGATTATTTTGGCAATTGTAGCAATAACTTTGCTTTTCTACTTTGGACACGAAACCTTTTTCACAACAATCATCGTCAGGGACGGTTGAACTTGTCACTGACATTAGTGTGACACACAACGTCAACGTCACTCAACTGTCAATGGCACAATCACGGACATATATGACGTCATGGGAACTATTGGTTTTTTTTCACACGCTTGTGTCAATTGTCATTTTAAAACTGAGTTTTAACCGATTTCGAGAAAAGGAGATTCTCAATTCGACTGTATTTTTTTTATTTTGTATTATTGCATAACTATTTACTGGATGAACTAATTTGGATGATTCTTTTTTTATATGATAGATAGTGCTTCTGACATAGTCCATATTTAAATTTAGTTAAGATATAAGTAGTTTTTGATTTATTCGTAATAATGAATCTTTTTAGTACATTTTATTTGAAGCCAATTTTCTTTTTCATAAAAATGTTAATTTATTTTTTTTATGATATTTGATATTATTTGTCCCACATATAGCGGGGTAGGCAGAGGGAACCAGAGAACCTAGTGTTAGGACCCTCCATTCTCTTTCAACATTTCCGTTCCCCACTTTCCGCCAAATTGAGGCATTGCGTGTTGAGTGGCGGAACTCAACGCCGCGCTTTGCCTTGTTACCAAACCCTAGAAATGAAAATACTAAATTTTACATTTCCTGGAGTGGAAATCGAACCCACAACCTTATAAACCTGAGATTTCATTTGAATGTATTAAAAATTTAGTATAATGATATATTAGAACTATTCCACAAACCACAAGGTTTCCCCGCTGCGTTTGACTTGAGGAAACAACACCAATGTGTTATTCATAACTAATTATTTATTATAGTAGTCATTTAAAAAGTATCTGTCTTTATATATTTTTTTAGCTTCACGCTGTATCCCGCATATAGCAGGGTAGGCAGAGGGAACCTGAAAACCGACGTGTTACGAAGAGAGAAGATTTTTCCGTTCCTCACTTTCCACCGAATTGAACCATTGCGTGCTGAGTGGCGGAACTCAACGCCGCGCTTTGCCTTGTTACCAAACCCAGGCAATGAACAACTCCATTTCCTGGAGCGGGAATCGAACCCACAACCTGTCGCGTTTACAGTCGCACGTTTGTGCCTCTGCGTCACGTCAGGCGTAAAGGATATATATACAAAGTTTCATAAAAATCGGTTGTTATATATGGTATAGTTGTTTTGGCGTGAAAGCGTAACAAGCAAACTTACATTCACATTTATAATATTAATAGCGATAGTATAGATAGCAAAGCCCGGCGTTGAGTTCCGCCACTCAGCGCGCAATGCCTCAATTCGGCGGAAAGTGGGGTACGGAGTGTTTTAACACTAGGTTCTCAGATTCCCTCTGCCTATCCTGCTATATGCGGGATACAGCGTGAACCTAAAAATAAAAGAAAAAATATATATATTATAGATGAATACCGTATTAAAATATTATAAAAATGTTGCTCATTTCCGGACTAAGAACGAGTCATTGGATTTTTTGTCATTTCACGTAACTTCTGTATTTAGGGATATGGCGGAGATTAACGCTGCGGACTAAACCATGTGTAACTCAGTACTAAATAAACTTATAGTAGTTACTTAAAAGCCATCTTGTCGCAGTGTGACAGTGTCTGTAAACGCGGTAGTGGATTCAATTCCGGTCGGGGAATGATTTGTTTTTGGTTTAAGCTGCATACCGCATATAGCAGGGTAGGCAGAGAGATGCTGAGAACCTAGTGTTAAGACACTCCGCGCTAATAAGGCTTCCATTCTTCATTTTCTAGCGAGTTGAGGCATTGCGGGCTGAGTGGCGGAACTCAACGCCGCGCTTTGATGTACAAGAACGAAGAAAATAAAAACACTAAATATTAAATTATTATAAAGTATTATATTGGAAAGATTATCTTTGCTTTAATGAAACAAATGGCGGCGTTAAGTTACGACTTTTATCACGTAATCTATATATAAATACATGAAACAAAAACTTTGTACCCCTTTTTACGAAAATTACGTGGACGGAGGAGTATGCAATTCGGCACACTTATAATTCATATAGGGAAGGAGTGCAGAATGTTGAAAATATTTTTAAATAATGCCTAAAAAGTATTTTAAATTAACAAAGCTATTGTCCCCGTTGACGAGTTAACAACGCGTTGTCTTTGTTAACGCGGCAACGGGGTCACTAGGTATATATAATAGTTTCAAGACAATACAAGACAATTGCAATACAATTGGCTACGTCAAGGCCGTCGTGTCACAGCGACAGCGTATAACTTTAACCGCGATATGTTGTGGGTTCGATTCCAATCGTGGGAATGATTATTATTTTTTTTTAACTTCACGCTGTTCCCGCATATAGCAAGGTAGGCAGAGAGAACCTGAGAACCTAGTGTTAAGACACTTCGTTCCCCATTTTCCGCCGAATTGCGGAACTCAACGCTGCGCTTTGCCTTGTAACCAGAACATGCAATGTTGCAAATATTGTACACTACATGCTTTTTTTTTTCTTTATTTCCTGATCTCGGGAGACGGGGCATCCCATATAAAATTAACAATAACAACCTATGGCATACTTCTTAAGGTCATGTGGTCTGCTTTACGCAGAACAGAGCAAGGACATTTTTTTATGTAAACACAGCCTCTCTGAACGCGATAGGCTGTGGGTTCGATTCCCACTCTGAGGACAAAATTTAGATTATATTCTTTTCTTTGGTAAGACGAATTGGGACGACTACGGAAAGGCTTGTTCACAATGTTCTCTGTTTCCCTCTTCTTACCCTGCTATGCGGGATACAGCGTGAAGCCAAAAGAGAAGAAAAAGTAAGACATGCTATGACAACCCCATTGAAATAATATACTATCCCTAAGATGGAATTTATGTGTAATTATTGTATTTATTGTAGTCAAAATTTTTCTTTAAATTTTTTGTAAGCTATATTTGGTATTTTAATCACTGGAATCTTAAACTGAGTAATTATTTAAATATTTTAATTAAGTTATTTTTTGATATTTATTGCTAAATTAAAAACAAAATTCTCAAGTATAAGTTTTTAAAAAAATTGAATGTTATAAAAATGTTTAAAAAAAAATTTTTCCGCACATAGCTGGGGTAGACATAGGGAACCAGAGAACCTAGTGTTAAGTCACTACGTCCTATTAACATTTCCGTTCCCCATAGAAAAGAGAGAATATAATTTTAAACATATGATAAACAAACAGTGGGTGTTGGTTTCTCTCAAAATGTGCCATGACGAAGTTCTTAAACAATTGTAAATTTCCTAATACATACGTCCCGTTTGAAAACAACAAGCCTTACATAAAATTAATATAGTGATTAATAATTATTAATTAGTGTCCTTGTTAACGCGCTAATAGCGCGTTGCCTAGCAACATGTATATCACTTCATATAAAGATGTATGTCAAATCATGGTAGTGTGTAACATTTATTTACATACATACATAGCTTCACGCTGTATCCCGCATATAGCTGGGTAGGCAGAGGGAACCTAGTGTTCAGACACTCCGTTCCCCACTTTCCGCCGAATTGAGGCATAGCGTGCTGACTGGCGGAACTCAACGCCGCACTTTGCCTTGTTACCAAGCCCAGGAAATGAAAAAATCCATTTCCTGGAGTGGGAATCGAGCCCGCAACCTGTCGCGCTTAGAGTCGCACGCTTGTGCCTCTGCACCACGACAGGCGCTATTACCTTTATTTTATTAATTTAATATATTTTCTATGCATTATTTTAAAAAGATATTATCATTGTTCACTCCTTCGCTATATAAACTATAAGTGTATCAAGTTTCATGTTCCTCCGTCCGCGTAACTTTCGTAAAAATGGATACAAAGTTCTTGCTTCGCGTTTTTCTTTGTTTATTAATATGTACATATATTAATAATAAAACTGAATTAAAGTAAAATGGACTTAAAAGTAAAATTATTACTATTATTTATTATTATTTTTAACTTCACGCTGTATCCCGCATATAGCAGGGTAGACAAAGGGAACCTGAGAACCTAGTGTTAAGACACTCCATTCCCCACTTTCCACTGAATAGAGGCATTGCGTGCTGAGTAGCCGAATTTCAATATATAGTATATATGTATATATATATTACGTTTCCCTTATGACGCAGTGATACTATATCACGTTGTAAACGCAATGGTAGTGGGTTCCCCGCTTATGTGAGTGATTAGCTTCACGCTGTATCTCGCATATAGCAGGGTAAGCAGAGGGAACCTGAGAACCTAGTGTTAAGACACTACTTTCTCTTTTAACATTGTGGGGTGTGAGTGATTATAGTAGAATTGTTCTCATTTCTCCGCTGTGGTGAGATAAAACGTGGCGTTGAGTTCTGCCACTCCATAGGCAATGTCTAGGTTTTGCCTAGACCACTATATCTTCTTACTAAAAAAAATATATTAATATTATGAAAGGAATGAAGGAAAATGGGGAACATAAATATTAATAGAACGTAGTGTCTTAACACTATGTTCTCAGGTTTCCTCTGCCTACCCTTTTGTATGTGGGATACATGCGTGAAGATGAAAAAAAATCTCTTTTGACATTTCCGTTCCTACTTTCCGCCGAATTGAGGCATTACGTGCTGAGTGACGGAACTCAACGCCGCGCTTTGCCTTGTTACCAAACCCTGGAAATTAATATACTAAACTTTTACATTTCCAGGTGTGGGAATGGAACCTACTACCTGTCGGGTTTGCAGTCGCACGCTTGCCTCCGCGTCACGACAGGCGTTTGATGAAATATTTCTGACTACAATAATTTGGATTCACTTAGAGAAAACGTCACACAAATATATTACAACAAACATGGAAATAGAGAACGGAGGGTTGTGTTACTATGCTATGCAATAAGTTAATTAAAAAATTGAGTCCTATCCCATGAAGGGTATCCGGACACGTGTGCCAATTTTCAAACAAACCAGACAGCAAAAATTCTGAAAAAAGTATTGCAAGATAGATATTTTTTGTACTAGTTTCACGCTTCCTTCCATAGTGCCAAGACACTACGTTTTCTGCCTTTCAACCGAATTTGAGACACTGCGTTGAGTGGCGGAACTCAACACCGCGCTTTATCTACCAGAGCGGGAAAATGAAAATAGTAGATAGATAGATACTAAGGAAGCTAATAAAAGTGAGTTACATAATAAATAAATCTTTTGCATCATAAGTTATAATATATTGAGGCTTGTCGTGACGCAAGCATGCGGCACACAAATGCACAAGCGTGCAATTGTAAACGCGACAGGTTGTGGGTTCGATTCCCATAGAAGGTAATGCAAATATTTAAAAATTTCATTTCCTCTGTTAACAAAGGCAAAGCGCGGCGTTGAGTTCCACCACTCATCACGCCATCGCAAAAAAGGCGAAAAGTCGGGAACTAACATTTTAAAAGGGAACGGAGTGTCATAACACTAGGTTCTTAGGTTCCCTCTGCCTACCCTGCTATGTGCGGGATACTGTGTGAAGATAAAAAAAAATTAAAAACTGTTTTTAGAATATTCCAGCTTATACAAGCTTGTAGATAGATAGATAGAAAAAGCTTTACACACAACTTTGCACGCTGGAAATGAAACATAAAGAAAATTTAAAATAATATAACAAATGCACAAAGGCGGCCTTATCACTAAAAGTGATCTCTTCCAGGCAACCTAACTGAAGGGATCTACAGATAAAACCGGGCACAATGCGGTGCAAAAACAATAACAGAAATAACTAAATAAACAACTAATAAGCGTGAAGCTATGTATGTATGTACATACATAGCTTCACGCTGTATCCCGCATATAGCAGGATAGGCACAGGGAACCTAGTGTTAAGACACTCTGTTCTCCACTTGCCAGAAGCTTGTGACGTATTTTGTTGTGTTGAGTTGTGGCTTCACTATTGTTTATGACATGGTTTACGTCACGATGATGTCATGAATGAATGACGATGACTGTATTGATAAAGTTGATGATCAAAGTAATGATGATTGAGTGATAGTGGCAGGGTGATAGTGATTTAAAATTAAAAAATAATGTGACTTCAAATAAAATGCATTAAAAAGTACAATTATTACGAATAACTTAAAAACTACTCGTCAGATCTCAACTAAATTTAAATGAGATCTCATCAGAATCACTAGCTATCATCTAAAATAAGTATCATCAAAATTGGTTAACGCAGTAAAAAGTTACGCATTGACACAGAAAAATACAGTCGAATCAAAACCACCTCCTTTATTATATAAGGTTAAATAGCGTTAAGAAGTAGATAGATTACTTTTAAAAAATAGTATTTTTACCTTTATTAACGTAGACAGGGAGAATTTAGTGTTAAGACACTCCGTTCTTGGCCTGCGACTTATGTTCAAACTTAAAATATAAGGTGATCAGATTCTCCGCTTTTCGTCCGAATTGTAGACATAACGCTTTGAGTGACGGAACTCAACGCCGCAATCTAAAAGATACAAGCGAAGCTAATAGAAACATGTTACATAATAAATAATTTTTTTGCATCATAAATCATACGCTGTTTCTAGAATATTCCAGCTAATACAAGCTTGTGACGTACTTGTTGTTTTGAGTTGTGACTTCACTATCGTTTATGACGCGTTATACGTCACGATGATGTCATGAATGGATGACGATGACTGTATTGATGAAGTTGATGATCAAAGTAATGATGATTGAGTGATAGTGGCAGGGTGATAGTGGCAGGGTGATAGTTAATTATTATTTTTTTTTAAACCTGACTTCAAATAAAAAGTACAATTATTACGAATAACTCAAAAACTACTTGTGCGTTACGTCTTAAGATGTTCACAAAATTTTAAAGGTACCACATCAGAAGCTCTAGCTATCATCCAAAACTAAGAATCATCATAATTGACATGAATTTTAACGCGCTTTGCCTTTGCCGTTACCAAGCCCAAAAAATGAAAAAGTCCATTTCCTGGAGTGGGAATCGAACCCACAACCTGTCGCGCTTACAGTCGCACGCTTGTGCCTCTGCGCCACGATAGGTGTTAGAGTAATTATATTTGGGTTATATTTTTCCTCCGCTCTGGTAAGGCAAAGCGCGGCGTTGAGTTCCGCCACTATTTTAACACACAACGAAATCGCGAAATCAGGCGGAAAGAGGACAAAGAAGTGTCTTGACACTATGATATAGCGTGAAGCTGTTTTTTTTCCATATTACTCCTCGCTCTAGTAACAAAGAAAAACGCGGCGTTGAGTTCCACCATTCAGCACGCCAGGCCTCGAATTCGGCGGAAAGTGGGGATATGCTAAAAGTACGGATATGATAAAAGAGAACGTAGTGTCTTAACACTATGTTCTCAAGATCCCTCTGTCTACCCTGCTGTGTGCGGGATACAGCGTGAAGAGAAAAAAAGTCTGATAGCATTTATTGTAACTATAAAAAAACTTAACTTCTTTATTTATCGATATTTCAAAAATAACAATTTTTAGGAAATATACCTACCTACCTACCTAACTTCACGCTTTATCCCTAGCGGGGTAGTCAGAGAGAACGGAGCGCCAAACGCTACGGTCCCTGCATACCTCTTTCGCCTCGTCCACAGTCATTAACCTCTTCATGCATGCCCTCCGGGGGCTCCTCATGCTTTTTACGTGACCTTTCTCCAGTATCATTGACACTGTGTTCTCGAAGGTCAACCGAGGTCTCCCCCTACCTTTCTTTTTTTCTTTTTTTTTTAACTTCACGCTGTATCCCGCATATAGCAGGGTAGGCAGAGGGAACCTGAGAACCTAGTGTTAAGACCCTCCGTTCTCTTACAAAAATTCCGTTCCCCACTTTAGGCCGAATTGAGGGATTGTGTGTTGAGTGGCGGAACTCAACGCCGCGCTTTGCCTTGTTACCAAACCCAGAAAATGAAAATACTAACATTTCCTGGAGTGGGAATCGAACCCACAACCTGTCGCATGCTTTTATTTACTTACTTAGCTTCACGCTGTATCCCGCATATAGAAGGGTAGGCAGAGGAAACATAGTGTTAAGACACTCCGTTCTCCAATTTCCGCTGAATTGAGGCATTGCGTGCTGAGTGGCGGAACTCAACGCCGCGCTTGCATTATTACCAAACCCAGGAAATGAAAAATTCCATTTTCTGTCGCGTTTACGGTCGCACGCTTGTGCCTCTGCGCCACAACAGGCGTTTAAATTATATTTTAATTTATATTCTTGTTTTAATCAAAGTCGATAAAGATCATTGTCTCAAATCATGATTTTTTTTTGATTAGGTCCCTATAATTCTAACCCCGCCGGTGGAGACGAGGTCCTCACTTTTCTACGGCTCGATCACGCCTCGGCGCGACCGGGTCAAGCCACTAAAATCCAACAGGGTATCCAACGCCCTACCCAGTAGGCTTAAGCTCGGGCCGAGCGAAAGCAAAGTCCCCCACTACAAGCAGTGTTCGCAAGCCGAGGTTCGGCCCCACAGGAGGCGCCCTTGTGACACTGCAGTTCAAGGAGGCCAAGCCAGGGTAAGAGCTCTTCAAGCTCGGCCCCCCACAAAACCCGGTGACGCTGTCGAAGCCAATAGGGCCAACAGCATACTACACAGTCAAAAAAAAAAAAAAAAAATATATATATATATAAAATTCTAAAACGGCAATATGAACTCAGAACCACCGCCACTCAAATAGCACTGCGTCAATATGACGTTTACTGTTCGTTGATTTTGTATATAATTATAGCCTTGTCCGACTACAAGTCAGTCTTTTAAAGCTGTACGCCTGGCCTGACGTTCGTTTTGAGTTGAATTTTGCATTATCCCATACATTGGATATAGAAAATGTAATTTTTGTGAATGTGCTAAGTGTAGTGCGCTAGGAATTAAAAGATAAGAGAAAAAAAAAGAAAAAAAAAGGAGAGAAAATAGAAAAAGACATAAAAATGTCTTTAAAGTTGTATAAATTAAGTTTAATTCTAAGCATATACTTTTTACAAGCGTACGGACAGTATGAAGGTTTGTTATACATTTTTTATATACATATATCACTTCACTTCACTTAACTTCACGCTTATCCCTAGCGGGGTAGTCAGAGAGAACGGAGCGCCAAACGCTACGGTCTCTGTATACCTCTTTCGCCGCGTCCACAGTCATTAACCTCTTCATGCATGCCCTCCGGGGGGTCCTCATGTTTTTTACGTGACCTCTTCCTCCAGTATCATTGATACTGTATTCTCGAAGGTCAACCGAGGTCTCCTCCTGCCTCTCTTACCGCTCACCTTTGCTTCATATATCTTTCTCACCATTCTACATACATAAGGAAAAATTACTTATATATAGATAAGTAATTTTTCCTTATGTATTTGAACTGGCTTCATTTAGGATTAAATTCCACTGAGCTATAATGGTTTTTCCTTTACATTTTCCTTGTTATAAGAACGTTGTACATATTGAATTAGTAATTATTTTAGCTTCACTCATATCTCGTTTATCACTGAATCGGCAGAGAGAACGTAGTTTTAACACTCCGTTCTGCATATTCCCATAACCTAATATTGCACGTATTCTCACCAAACAAAGAATATTAAGCAACTTTAAACTATTATCCGGAATACAGGGTAGTTTAGAATTTTATTTACTTACTTAGCTTCACGCTGTATCCCGCATATAGAAGGGTAGGCAGAGGGAACATAGTGTCAAGATACTCCGTTCTCCAATTTTCGCCGAATTGAGGCATTGCGTGCTGAGTGGCGGAACTCAACGCCGCGCTTGCCTAATTACCAAGCCCAGGAAATGAAAAATTCCATTTCCTGGAGTGGGAATCGCACGCACAACCTGTCGCGTTTACAGTCGCACGCTTGTGCCTCAACACACGACAGGCGCATCTAATATAACGTATAGACTACCCTGCTATGAGACATAAAGTATGAATTGTAAATATATTGTTTGATTTTTTATATCTCTTTTAGAGTTTATTATATATATATATATATATATATATATATATATATATATATAACGTCTGTTGTGGCGCAGAGGCACAAGCGTGCGACTATAAACGCGACAGGTTGTAGGTTTGATGCCCACTCCAGGAAACGTAAAATGTAGTATTTTCATTTCTTGGGTTTGATAAAAAGGCAAAACGCGGCGTTGAGTTCCGCCACTCAACACGCAATGCCTCAATTCGGCGGAAAGTGGGGAACGGAATTGTTGAAAGAAAGAGAACGGAGTGCCTTAGCACTAGATTCTCTGGTTCCCTCTGCCTACCTTGCTGTATGCAGGATACAGCGTGAAATTAAAAATAAAATCACGGTGTTAAGCCCCGCCATATTTACACACAATGTTTAGTTTTCGTACGGAATATGGAGATCGGAGTGTCTTGGTTCTCTCTTACTGCCCTACCATATGAGGTAAGGGGTGAAGTTGTAAGAAATATAAATAATTTAAAAAAACCGCACTTAGAAACGCTATTTAATATTTAATGTACATTAACTAATTTAATGCACATTATCATTTAGACCGGCTTAATGTTAGTTAAACGTTAATGTGCGTTTCTAAGTGTGGTAATTAAAAATGTTATAATTTGAAATATACGTATAGCAGGGTAAGAAAGGGAGAAATTAGTGTAAAGACACTCCGTTATCCACTTGCAGCCTGAAATTTTGACATTGTGCGTTGAGTGACGGAACTTAACGCCGTGCACTATCATTCACATAGTAGGAATCGAACCCACAACCATTCACGTTTACAATGACACAGAGTTTTTTCGCAACACTCGTTTAATTGTATTTAAATTAATCTTCATTAAAATTCTAAACGTGCCAATACACACACATGCACATATACTCATATATATATACACACACACTCACAACCAGGATTATTATAGAGTTTCATGAGTATGTGCGATCTAAATATAAAGCATTCACTCGAAGCTCACATGTTCGTGGAATGAAATAATATTTAACATATATATGTATATTTGTTTATAATACATACATAGATCCACGCTGTATCCCGCATATAGCAGGGTAGACAGAGGGAACCTAGTGTAAAGACACTCCGTTCCCCACTTTTCGCCGAATTGAGGCATTTTGTATTGAGTGGCGAAACTCAACGCCGCATTTTGCCTTGTTACCAAACCCAGAAAATGAAAAAGTCCATTTCTTGGAGTGGGAATCGAATCCACAACCAGTCGCGTTTACAGTAGCGCGCTTGTGCCTCTGCGCTACGATAGGCGTACATAATATTCAATATATATTTATTTATAATGCCAAAGTATAAACGGGTAATGGCTTATTTTTCAGACTAAATATATCAAAAATACAAACAATGTCAGGTAAAATTTGTTGTATATACGATAAATATGTGATTTATTAAAAAAATCCCAAAAAACCAGGTATTTTTATTTACTTACTTCAATAATAATAATTCGCCAGTATACTGTTTTGGCATTATCTTCAATTATTACTATTTGCCAGAGAACTGCATTGGCAATAAAATGATTGGCATTGCCGTAACAAATCACTTTTTAATTCGAATAATCCATAGAAAGACTTTCTTATTACAGGTGAAACGTGTATTAATAATAATAATATGGAGGGAGTTTGCACGAATATAAGAGATTGTAAAACTGCAATAGAAGATATTAGGAATCATAGAGGTCCACCAAAAGTAAGTATCGATATTAGTTTTCAAAAAAAAAAACGGCTATTTTGTCGCCATAGCTACGTGTATGCCATTTTCTACCATATAATCATTTTTTATTGTATATAAAACACATTGTAGGTAACGACAATTACACTAAAAAATAGTTTTTTTAACGCTAATTTAAAAAAAACACCGGTTTTATTAACATTAAATTTCCCTGTGAGGGGACGGGGTTATAATACAACTTCCCTGCACCGCTGGGTAGCGTCCCGTAAGAGGCGGGTATCCCAGTAGTTTGGTGGTAGGAGGTTCGTCCTTCATCTGGCTCGCGACCACTGTCATGTCAACGAACCGCCAAATATCTTACGACGTGTTCCGGATGTGATGGCATGTAACCCAGGTTTTCCCCTTTCCCACCCATCATTTCCCCAAAATGTGGTGGTTCCGATAGTAGTCTACTACATTGTCCTCCCCTTCCATTTGTATCCTCTAAGTTGGCAACGCATCTACAACATCTCTGGTAGTGGTGTTGTAGATGTTCATGGGCGAAGGTAACCACTTCTCATCAGGTGGTCCTTCTGCTCGTCTGCCATCCGTTATCCATAAAAAAAACGACAATTACACAAACAACAGTTTTTTTAACGCTAATTAAAAAAAACACCGGCTTTATTAACACGCAATGCGTTGTCTTAGCAACGTGAAGCAATTTATACAAAAATGTATGTATGTAAAAAGCATTCAAGGTTATGTGTGTAATATTTATTTATTTAACTTAATGTATTTCTAATGTTTTATTTTTAGTTAAAATATTGTTTTTCTGCATTTCTTTACATTTATTCCCATTTCTCTTATTTTTCGTAAAAAGGTTGATTTTTTAAAATTGAAAATAGCTTAGTTCAACCAAAAAATTGACAGTCAATGTAATCAAAATGTTACATATATTTGTTCTTACGGAAAGTGCAGTCACTAAAATTAGAAAAAAAATCAATTTCAAATAAAATGCACGAAGAAGTAAAATTATTACGAATAACTCAAAAACATATCCTCAAATTTAAATAGGATCATATCAGAAGCACTAGCTGTCATATCAAAAATTGGTACACTCAGTAAAAAGTTATACAGTAACACAATAAAAAAAATATAAATGAATTGAGAACCGCCTATGCTGTAATTGGTTAAAAATAACATCAGTACTAGTCAGTTATTTGTACATACATTCAAGGGAAGATAAGATAACAACTGACACCCTCATACTTACACTAGAAAAGCTATCTGTGTATACTTTTCATATATTAAGTTAGGCATACACAGATAAAACAGACAGACATGCTATTCATAATATGGTAATTTATGTAGATAGCAGTGTCGAGGCGTTCATACAACACGGTTCCCACCGGCTTGCCTAACTTTTTAAAGTACAAGTACGAGACCTAAAAAAAATAAGTCAACGCCCCCAAAATCTATTCGATAGTGAAATCACTAAATACCTTCACATCCTATACCGGCTTCCCTAAATATATCGGCTTCTCTAAAAATTACCGGCTTCTCAAAATATATGAACCGGCTTTCCTAAATATACCGGCTTCTCTAAATTTACCGGCTTGCCTAACTAAAATTTTCACCCCTCGCTACTGGTAGATACTATATTGTATCCTCAATATCTATTTTCACACTATTGATTGGCAGAGAAGTTTCTGGCAATGCAATAACAGTTTATTCCAGTTTCCTGGCAATTAAGCTTATTAAACTTTACTTTACTTTATTTAACTTCACGCTTATCCCTGGCGGGGTAGTCAGAGAGAACGGAGCGCCAAACGCTACGGTCCCTGCATACCTCTTCAGTCCACAGTCATTAACCTCTTCATGCATGCCCTCCGGGGTGTCCTCATGCTTTTTACGTGACCTTCCTCCAGTATCATTGATACTGTATTCTCGAAGGTCAAGCTCATCTTTGCTTCATATATCTTTCTCACCATTCTTTCATCACTCATCCTCTCGACGTGCCCAAACCACCTGAGCACGTTCTTCTTCATTCTTACTATAACATCCTCGCTTATCTTTCTAAGTGTCTTTCTAAGTATCTCTTCGTTGCGGCAATTTTGAATTCTTAACCAATTTCAAAAAAGAGGTGAACAATTCAACTTTTTTTATAAATGTGTTAACGTATACGTTTTTTCTGGGTGAACCAATATTTATGATTCTTTCTTTATAACATAGGTAATACTTCTGATGTCTTATTTAAATCGACGAGTGTAAGATCTATATACTTTTTAGTGAATTTTATTCCAAGTCGGTTTTAATTTTTTTGTTAAAATCTTCATTATATTCTAGACGCCCGTCATTTACACAAAGGTAATCAAGCAATAAATTGGTATGAACAACGTAATTAATATGCGGGTAACGACCTACATTTTAAATGTCATTATAATAGTTCTAGCAATTAGGATTATCTAACGATTGACATTTCTAGATACTCATCAAAGATATAAAATAGAAAAAAAAATATACTGCTGGAAGCTTATTACTTATTGGGCCCCACAGGATTACTCTCCCAGATGGTGTACCAATCACTATCTGGGAGAGCATTTATTAATATTAAATTTAATTTATATTATATCTATATTATAAGTTCGTTATATTATGGCTAGATTAAGCAAAATCTTTATAAATAGTACTCTATGTGTTATTCTGATGTATAAACTATATTATTCATATTGGTTTCATCCAGATTCGTTCAGTAATTTTTGCGTGGGTAAGAAACATTCATCCATCTTTATAACTTTCGTGTTTAAAACATGTATTTCAGCGTCAAATATGCCATGTTTAAACAGCTAGCCGTTTTTAATATATCTATAGTACTATGAGCGCATCCAGATGTGACGTCTGTGGTTCCATTTATAATTATCCCTGAGAACTGACGCATGACACAAGCTGCAGCTGGTTTTAACAAGCTATAAAACGTTATATTGTCTCTGTCCCAATACAATTTCGAATAAAATTCTAATCCTGGAATCAAATCAATCTAAAAACTGTGTGATCTCGGAAACCCTGAAACCCTGAAACGTCTTCCAATCTCTCCAATATGCATCTTGGATTCCATGTCAACGGATCAAATATTGCTGAGTTGCTGCATAATTTAAATAGAATAACATTTTTTTTTTTAAATAAACAAATGCGTAAAGACACAAAATATATCAATGAACATACGAATCCATTCATACATATGATTCAAATATCTACCTAGAACCGAACCGAACAATAAAATTACTTGCCACGAGCCATCATAAAATGAAAATTTAACTAATACCAGTTTGACATAGAACAAAAATGACGGCACAGAATGCTTACAACACACGTCTGACTCAAATACATTTGGTTTTCCCAGTGACTTAACTACATCAACTGTAAAATTATTTAAATAAAAAAGTGTAAACGACTTTGAAAACCGGTCCCTCGTATAATCACCTTTAAGAAACTATATATTACCTACGTACGATTGTGTGGCAAACTTATACTTACTCAAGAATCTTTTTTTTTTCTTTTTTTTTATTATTATGAGGTAGATAGAAGGTACTAAGGTAACATTGCACCTTTAATGGCGGAACCGAACGCCGCATATATGATGGTGATGATGAGACGTGGGAAATTAACAAAACAAGAAATAGCCCTAGTGCAGAATACACGAATCTGTCGTAACATTTCATGACGATGAATTACGTCTTTTTTTTTAATAAATTAGAATTTTAGTAGCTTGTATAAGTGTATAATATTTATTAATAATAATTGTGCAATCAAATAATTTGTTATGCCACTAATAGTGCCAAGTATGGCACGCTAGGTATTGGCAACAAAATAATTGGCAATAAGGTAACACTGCCAAAAGTACATATTTACGCTATCAACTTATTGATTTTTCAGGGGTGTTAAAATTGTTATTTTTATTGTATTTTCAGGGCAAAGAGTAAAATAACGTAGATACTAATCTCTCCACTCTCTTCTTTCCCGAAATTTAGTGACGCAATATTTTAAATTACTTCTTTATTTCAGATATTGTTTCGGAATTTTATAATTATTTCCATTTTTATATTATTTCTATTCTGTTTTATATATTAGGTATTTAGAATTCAAGGAAGAAATAAAGATTAATTCAAATAAAGTTCATATTTGATTTTTCTTTGAAAGGAAAGAAAAGATATTTGGAAAACAAAATGAATCTGGAAGCTTATTAAGGTTTTCACAAAAAAGAAAACGGACTTCAAACAAAATGTATTTAAAAAAATAATATTACGAATAACTCAAAAACCACTCGTCTTAACTAAGCGTCTAACTAGCTATCAAATAAGAAAAGAATTATCAAAATTGGCTCACCCATTAAAAAGTTATAAAGTAACACACATAAAAAATACAATTGAACTCAGAACTTCCTTTTTTCGATGTGGCTTAAGAAATATATATAAAAAAGTATAAAAGCTTAACATATACCAATTTGCCAGTCGAAAGTAACATTGAGGGCATCATGAGAAAGTGTTTGTAAACTTATATACCTGTAGCTATCTATGTTTAAATTATTCTCACATCTCAAGCGAGGTAGAACGCGGCGTTTAGTTCCGCAACTTAATTTACTATGTAGTGTATTTAGACAGAATGTAGAGAACGGAGAATTTTCATGCTGAGTTCCCTGTTTTTCATTAACATTTAACGCCTGTTGTGGCGCAGAGGCACAAGCGTGCGACTGTAAGCGACAGGTTGTGGGTTCGATACCCACTCCAGAAAATGGAAATTTTAAACAATATTCAGTATTTTCATTTTCTGGGTTTGGTAACAAAGCAAAGTGCGGTGTTGAATTCCGCTAAACAGCACGCAATGCCTCAATTCGGCAAAAGTTGGGAACGGAATTGTTGTGAGAGAACGTAGTGTCTTAACACTAGGTACTGCTATATACGGCTGTATCCCGCAGTTAAAAATCATTTAAAATATATATATATATATATATATATATATATATATACATATAAAGAATTTATACAGACAGACAGACTGATTACAATGACGACTTGTTAGTACGTGTTTGCGATAAATGTGTGTATCTTTCTCTTTCTATCTTCATCTGTTTGGTTTCTGTCCTTTTCTAACCAGATGTGGGAGGAAGTTGCTTTTTGCTTCATGCAATAACCTTCGAATGAGTCAGCTTGTATCGTGAACCGTTATAATTATTTTTATTTAGGTCTTAGGTTTGATTCTCACTGTGTATTTTTTTTTATACATACATACATACATAACTTCACGCTGTATCCCGCATATAACAGGGCAGGCAGAGGGAATCTAGTGTTAAGACACTCCGTTCCCAACTTCCCGCCGAATTGAGGCATTGCGTGCTGAGTGGCGGAATTTAACGCCGCGCTTTGCTTTGTCACTGGAGGAAATGAAAAATTCCATTTCCTGGAGTGGGGATCGAACCCACAACCTGTCGCGTTTACAGTCGCACGCTTGTGCCTCAGGATATGACAGGCGTTCTTCTATTCTCTCTATATATCTATGCAAAACGCTAATTTGACTCACTTCTTGTATTTTTTTTTCAAAATTAGCACATGTGTCCGGATCGTGCGACAACACAATATAGTTATTAGCATGAACCTGATGTTATTGTCAAGCGCGTTTTTTTAGTTTCTTTTTTAAATTAAATTATAATTTTCTAGTGGGAACGTAGTATCTTTAACATTAGGTTCTCAGGTTCCTCTGCCTACCCCTGCTATATGCGGGATACAGCGGAAGCCAAAAATGTACCTCTCGTCTTGTGTCATTTCTAGATTCCGGTGTTTGTAACGATCAAAATTTTTGATTGTTCCTATAGTTCTATCAATCGCTGCTATATACTATAATATATATGACCAAAAATTTCAACAAAAAGAGAAACAAAATGGACTAAAAAGCAAAATTATTACGAATAACACAAAAAAAACCTTTTATTTTATTGAAATTTGCGTTTTAAAGGAGCGCTTTAAGCCTTAAAACACTTGGGTCGTAAGTAGCAAGCACTCTCCGCATTCCTCTCTCTTAATAGAACGTAATGTCTTAACACTATGTTCTCACGTTCCCTCTCTCCACCCTGCTGTGTGCGGGATACAGTGTGAAGTTAATAAAAAAATTAAAAACTCTTTTTTTTATGGATAACGGATGGCAAACGAGCAGAAGGACCACCTGATGGTAAGTGGTTACCTTCGTCCATGGACATCTACACCACCAGAGATGTTGTAGATGCGTTGCCGACCTAGAGGATACTAATGGAAAGAGAGGACAATGTAGTAGTCCACTATCGGAACCACCATATTCTGGGGAAAGGATGGGTGGGAAACGGCAAAATCTGTCATTTGAAACATATTAAGAATCACGTGTTATATAAAAAGAGGATCATCAAAATTGGCTCATTCAGTTAAAAGTTATGAGATACTAAGTTAAAATATTTAAATCGAATTGAGTATAATCTTAATCCAGAAAGAGACATACATTAATAAAAAAGTGGAGTGACACTATCAATCATACTATCATACGAAAGTGATGTGATACCATTGGTATAATCTTTTTTTTTTTTCTTTTTTTTTAACTTCACGCTGTAACCTGAGAACTTAGTGTTAAGATACTCCATTCTCTTTCAACAATTCCGTTCTCCACTTTCCGCCGAATTGAGGCATTGCGTGTTGAGTAGCGGAACTCAACGCCGCGCTTTGCCTTGTCACCAAACCCAAGAAATGAAAATACTAAATTTTACATTTCCTGGAGTGGGAATCGAACCCACATCATAATAATTATTCATACTATGAATGGTGTTCCATTATAAATATATAATGGAACACCATTCAACCATACTATCTTATTAATTAATATTTTAACAAAAAAAACCGACTTCAACGAAAATGCACTAAAAAACAATTATTACGAATAACTCAAAAACTACTCGTCAGATCTTAACTAAATTTAAATGGAACCACATCAGAAGCTCTAGCTATCATATAAGAAAAAATATCATCAAAATTGGTACACCCAGTAAATACTTATGTGGTGACGCACATAAAAAAATACATTGTAGTTGATGACCTACTCCTTTTTTGAAATCGGTTAAAAAAGTGATTGTGGCTATCAATCATACTGTCATATAAAACTGATGTGACATTATTATCATACCATCATAAAAACGTGACGTGACACTATCATCATTCTCTTTTCTGACGTTTGAGGTAAAATTTATGGTTTAGGTATAAACACAGCGTAAACAACTTTGAGGATGTTTGAAATAGGAAAAACCAGACGATAATTATGTCATTTTATTATTTACTTCGTAAAATGCACATATTTTAATGGCTAACTGGATACATATATAT
>JAKGSA010000910.1:131238-168145 GCA_033558755.1 Philaethria dido
TTCGATTCCCACTCCAGGAAATGGAATTTTTCATTTGCTGGGTTTGGTAACAAGGCAAAGCGCGACGATGAGTTCCGCCACTCAGCACGCAATGCCTCAATTTGGCGGAAAGTGGGGATCGGAGTGTCTTAACACTTGGTTCCCTCTGCCTAACCTGCTATATGCGGGATACAACGTGAAGCTATGTATGTATGTTATATATAATATATTTATATATTGATTTTAACCAACTTCAAAAAAGAAGGTTTTCATTTTGACTGTTTTTATATGTATTATCGTATAATTTTACTGGGTGATCATTTTTACAAATAACTACAAAACTACTTGTTTGATCTTAAGTAAATTTAAATAGGACCACGTCAGAACTAGATGTCTATATATTAATACGTAAAGCAAAAACTTTGTACCCCTTTTTAGGAAAATTACGCGGACGAAGGAGCATGAAAATTGGCACACTTATAGTTTATATAGAGAAGGAGTGCAGAATGCTAATATATTTTTTAAATAATGCATAAAAAGTATATTAAATTAACAAAACAAATGTTACACACACTACCGTGGTTAGGCATTTGTTTATATAAAGTGACATATACATAGCTAAAGACAACGCGAATTATCATTAATGTAGGTATTACCATAATAATAATCCACGTATAAATATTTAATATTTACCGGAGTAGAGAATATCTAGTGTCAAAACACTCCCTATTTTAAAAAAACAAGATCAAGAAAGATGAAGAGCTAATCCAAAAAAAGTCGCCAGGATAATATCGGGCATAAAATTGCAAAAAAACCAAGCTCTGACATCTTAAAGACCTACTACCAAGTGAAATTACTAAATACCTTCACATTCTGTACCGGCTAAGAATTACCGGCTTCCCTAAATATACATTGGCTTCTCTAAATTTACCGGCTTGCCTAACCTAACCAAAATTTTCACCCCTCGTCGCTGCCATACACTGCCATGAAACTAAACATAAAATTTAAGGAATACGATCATTATAAGAGAAAAAAATAGTGTTCCGACACTCATTCATTCTCCATTCATTTGTCTCGCCAATTATGAGCTCAGAAGAGGTCAAATAAATTAACTTAAGTATGAATTAGTAATTATGGCCGTCAGACTGTAAACATGATTATCATTTAAATATGGCGGCGAAATGAATATGTCAAGGCGCGGCGTTATGTTCCGCTACTTAACAGTTAATGTGTTGAACGCCGAAACAGAGTGGAGTGTCATGACACTAGGTTCTCTCTGACTACCCTGCTATGCGGGTGAAGCCTCTCTCTTGCCAAATGATTCTTCTTTGAAATAATCTTTGTGTAGCAAAAATTAGTAAAATTCTCTCTACAGAGATGCTAACAACATAAATAACTTTGTAACAAGCGTATAGGAATTTCGACACAGTCGGATTTAGAACGCATGGCTTAGTGATTCGAGCGCTTGGACGCGAGACGAGAGACGCGGATTCGAGTCCCACTGCGTTTAATATTGTATACGTTTTCTAAATATGTTGTCTTTAGCGTGAAGCTGCTTTGAAAAAATAAGGAGATTCTCAATTCAACTCTATTGTATATCTATATTTTGTTTATTTTGTAATAATAATGAATAAACAATTTTGATGGTTTTTTCGATTTTATAGCTAGCTAGTGCTTCTGACGTTGTCGCATTTAACTTTAGTTAAGATTTGCACAGTAGTTTTTGAGTTATTCGTAACAATCATACTTATTAGCGCAACTTACTTGAAGTCTGTTTTTTTTTTGTTAATAATAGTTAATATTTTTTTTTTTAACTTCACACTGTATCCCGCATATAGCGGGGTAGACAGAGGGAACCAGAGAACCTAGTGTTAAGACACTCCATTCTCTTTCAACAATTCCGTTCCCCACTCTCCGCCGAATTGAGGCATTGCGTGTTGAGTGGCGGAACTCAACGCCGCGCTTTGCCTTGTTACCAAACCCAAGAAATGAAAATACTAAATTTTACATTTCCTGGAGTGAGTGAATCGAACCCACAACCTGTCGCGTTTACAGTCGCACGCTTATGCCTCTGCGCCACGACAGGCGTTAAACAATACTAATATTTTAATATATTTAAAACAAAAAAGAAACAAACAATTTAAATTACAAAAAATACAAAAATAAAATAAAGCTGCAAAAAATAAAGAAAATTTACATAATCGGAATTGAATTGACATGTATATTTTAGCGCAACGCCTGTCGTGGCGCAGAGGCACAAGCGTGCGACTGTAAACGCGACAGGTTGTGGGTTCGATTCCCACTCCAGGAAATGTTAGTATTTTCATTTTCTGGGTTTGGTAACAACGGACGGACGGAACGGTACGGAGTGTCTTAACACTAGGTTCCCTCTGCCTACCCTGCTATATGCGGGATACAGCGTGAAGCTTATTATTATTATTAATAATATTATTTCTTTACAGATATGTTCGTTCGCAACAACAGATCCTATTGTTTGTTGCATGGATAATATGAAGTTGACTACTTATCAACCTCCTGTAGCCACTACTAGTACTAGACGGTAGGTTTGTATTATTCTTCGCATAGTAAAGTAGAGTAGAGATAAGGAGAGATTGTAAAATAGAGAGTAATAAAAGACCAAGGATTAGATAAATTTTGTAGTTAAACTGGTTACAATTCAAATGGAGTATCAATACTTATACAATACAACTCGTGAAACTTCTCAGTATTGGTTTCCTCCAAAAAATCTGCGACCGAAGAATGGCCGAGTATTTATATCTTGAAGATACACGCTAGATAGTGACTACTTCCGGTGGAATTATTTTTGATTAGTCTATGTTAACAATTATTTAAATTATTCAAAAACAATACTCAATATTAAATCTAAATTCATTATTTCCTAAATTATTTACATAAATAATAATTTCGTAGTAAAAATGATGATACAACAATCGTCAAATTCAACAATGATTAATCAAACTGATGTCTTATTTCATTGCAAAGGAAACTATTTAGTTGAATAATAGCTTAGGACTTATTATTTTCCGAAACATTGTTCAACTTCATGGTAAAATCACTACAAGAGAGAATATATACTAAGAGAAGAAGTACGATAAAGAACCTCAGATTACTACGAAAATATTATTATTGTTTTATCTTCACGCTGTATACCAGAGGGAACCTGAAAACATAGTGTTAAGACACTACGTTCCATTAACATTTCCGTTCCCCAATCTCCGCCAAATTGAGGCATTACGTGTTGAGTGGCGCAACTCAACGCCGCGCTTTACCTTGTTGCCAAACCCAGGAAATGAAAATACTAATATTTCCTGGAGTGGGAATTGAACCCACAACCTGTCGCGTTTACAGTCGCAGGTGCCTCTGCGCCACGACAGGCGTTGAGGAGTTCTTGAGTTATATGTAATTATTTTACTCTTCAGGCCCAGTACTACAACGGAGTATGTACCACCTGTGTATGACTATGTCATAAATGACAAAGTTCCTTTACCGACTGATGGGTGCGAGCCGATACCCGCTAATATGACAGCGCCGAAAACGGGACAAAAAGCCTGGGACAGTGAGTATCCTGTATTTTAATATTATTTTCATCAAATATATTAATATTTTTTAATCCTAATAGAACGTAGTGTCTTAACACTAGGTTCTCAGTTAGGAGCAGGATATGTGTAGGTAAACTAAAGCATTTTGTGACGGAACTCAACGCTGCGCTTTGCAATGTTACCAGAGTGAGCAATAGAAATATATATATTTTAAAAGTTCACGCTGTATCCCGCACATGGATGCACAGAGTAGACAGAGGGAACATTTCCATTCCCCACTTAGTATTATTTATTATTTAGGTTAATTATTATAGACAGGTTGTGGGTTCGATTCCCACTTCAGGTAATGTAAAATTTAGTACTTTCATTTCTTGGGTTTGGTAACAAGCCAAAGCGCGGCGTTGAGTTAGACCACTCAACACGCAATGCCTCAATTCGGCGGAAAGTGGGGAACGGAATTGTTGAAAGAGAATGGAGTGTCTTAACACTAGGTTCTCTGGTTCCCTCTGCCTACCCTACTATATGTGGGATACAGCGTGAAGTTAAAAAAAAAAAGAAAAAAAGAAATCATTTCTTGGAGTGGGAATTGACATAACCTGTCGCGTTTAGTCTCACGCTGGTGCCTCTGCGCCACGACTGGGACTGCCTGGACTCAAACCTGAAGCTAAATTAAAATTAATTACTTTCAGAATGCGTGGAATATCAGCATAAACTGGTATATCCCTGTCAAAGGGGGGTGGCTCTTACAGGAAAGATGGTGAGAGGTAATAAGTGCAACCATAATGCAGCCGATCTCATAGTAGGCGGAGTAGCAGCGTCCAACGCGGAATTCCCTCATATGGTGAGTCTGAGAAATTTCATTTTTTTTATAGGGGACAGCATACATGATCTCCTCTCCATCTCAATTTAACACTGTAAGTTGGCAACACATTTGCAACTCCTCTGGTTTTGTAGATGTCTATAGGCGAAGGTAATCATTCACCATCAGATGGACCTTCTGCATGATTGCAAGCTTTTATCAATAAAAGAAATACATTTTATGCAGACCATCCGTGGGTAAAGCTAATATGGCCTACGGACGGATGATAATGTGGGATTCACCGGAAAGAACATTACCCCCTAAAACCCAGCGGAAACCCTCACCACCCACATGACTGATTCCTCTACTTGAACTAGTTAATAGTTAATAATTATTCTAGAATAATAATCAATATTTTTAACCGATTTGGGAGTTATAAATTCGACTGTATATGTGTATCACTGCATAACTTTTTTCTGGGTGAACCAATTTTGATGATTCTTGTTTTATGTTATAGCTAGTGTTTTTGATAAGGCCCCATTTAAATTTAGTAAAGATCTGATGAGTTTTTTTTTATTTTGTTGGAATAATTCTTCTTTTTAGTGCATTTTTTTGTCGGTTTTCTTTTGTTAAAATCTTGTTTCTTTATTTCAGGCTCTCTTAGGCTTTGGCGTTAATCAAAATGTCGTTCAGTGGCTTTGTGGCGGAACGATATTGAGTGAACTATTCATACTGACAGCAGGACATTGTACTTGGAGCAGGGACCTGTAAGTAGTTGTCGACTTACATCTATATATTAATACGCGAAAGAAAAGCTTTGTACCCCTTTTTTCGAAAATTACGCGGAAGGAGGAGCATGAAATTTGGCATATATCAAGTTTATATAGAAAAGAATAGTGCATTAGAAATATATAAAATTAATGAAACTTTTGCCCGCGTTAATAACGCGTTGTTTAAGCAACGTATGTAACTTTATATAAACATGGATGTCAAACCATGGTAGTGTGTGTAACATTTATTTTATTAATTTAATATACTTTTAATGCATTATTTAAAAAAAAATTGCATTCTGCACTCCTCTATATAAACTATAAGTGTGCCAAGTTTCATGCTCCTCCGTCCGCGTAATCTTCGTAAAAAAGGGTACAAAGTTTTTGCTTCACGTATTTATATATAAATAATAGCTTAGGACTTATTATTTTCCGAAATATTGTACTAGCCTTTTCCATCACTTAACTTTTAGTTATCTACAGTATATTGACAAAGGAAGTGTAGGTTCTTATCAAAGTTCAACATTAGTCATACAAATTACTCATGTATGTTGTGTGGTGGAATAACGCCTGTCGTGACGCAGAGACACAAGCGTGCGACTGTCAACGCGACAGGTTGTGGGTTCGATTCCCACTCTAGGAAATGGAATTTTTTGTTTCCTGGGTTTGGTAATGAGGCAAAGCGCGCGTTGAGTTCCGCCACTCAGCACGCAATGCCTCAATTCGGCGGAAAGTAGGGAACAGAGTGTCTTAACACTAGGTTCTCAGGTTCCCTCTGCCTTCCCAGCTATAAGCGGGATACAGCGTGAAATTAAAAAAAAAGTGGGAATTGAACAGAACACACCAGTCAGACTCTTACATCGTCTAATTAATCAATCCAATTTCATATTTACTTATTATTCTATAGAATTTATTGTAACTGGTAACAAGGCAAAGCGCGGCGTTGAGTTCCGCCACTCAGAACTCAATGCCCCAATACCGCGGAAAGTGGAGAACGGTAATCATAATAGAATAGAGTCTTTTAACATTAGTTCTCAGGTTCCCTCTGCCTACCCTACTATGTGCTGGATATAATGAAAAATATTCAATATAGTTTTTTTGTTACAGCGGCAAAGTGTCGTATGCTCGTGTCGGAATTCAACGCCGTACTGATCCAATAGATAGCCAACGCTTGTACAAAATCAAAAATATTATTAAGCATCCAGAATATTCTCCACCACATAAATATAATGACATCGCCCTTTTGGAAACGGATAGAGAGTGAGTATCTAATGTATATGTTTTATGAATATATGCAGGTATATAAGTATGTATATGTATGAAGATAAGTATATTATATCAAGAAATTTATTTTAAACTAGCTTTCCGCCCGCGGCTTCGCCCGCGTGAAATTCGGTTATATCGCGCGACATGGTAAGGAGTAGCCTATAGTCTTTCCCAAGGTCTAGACTATTTGTCAAAATTGGTTAAGTGGTTTATGTGTGAAAGTTGTAAACAGTTGAACAATCTTACATGATTTTATGTTTGACAATAAGGAACTTCCATACAAACTTTCATCCCCTATTTCAACCCCCTCTATCATTTTTTTCGGGATAAAAAGTATCCTATGTCCTTTCCCAAGTTCAGTTCTATGTTTATACCGAATTTCATCAAAATTGGTTCAGTGGATTAGGCGTGAAAGCGTAACAGACAGACAGACAGGATTACTTTCACATTTATAATATTAGTAAGGATTGTTTTTGCACTGCTTCCCGCTAAGTAGTGTCTACTAAGTTTCACTATTAATAAAAGGTTGCCTGTAAGAGATTACTTTTAGTGATAAGGCCGCCTTTTGCCTAACTTTTTCTATAATGTGTAATCTTTTTTATTTTTTATTCGTTGCAATATAGTTTTTATTATTTTTATGATTTTTATAAAAGAAGAATCTTACTTCAATTAAAATGCACTTGTAAGTACCATTACGAGTAACTCAAAAACTACTAGTCGGATGTTAAGTAAATTTAAACAGGATCACATCAGAAGCACTAGCTATCATATAAAAAAGGAATCATCAAAATCGGTTTACCCAGTAAAAAGTTATGCGTTAAAATACGTAAAAAAGTAAATATCGCACCTTTAGAACTATAGGGACCTAATCAAAAAAATCATGATTCTGATTTTTTACCAAGACACGACTTAAGACGACGATCTATGAAGATTAAAACAAGAATATAAATTAAAATATAATTAAAAAAAAAAAAACATTTCTTTTGAAATAACTTAAATGTACAAATCTATAAACGCCTGTCATGGCGCAGAGCCACAAGCATGCTACTGTTCGATCCCCACTCTGGAGTTTGGTCACAAGGCAAAGCGCGGCGTTCAGTTCCGCCACTCAGCACGCAATGCCTCAGAAAGTGGGGAACGGAGTGTCTTAACACTAAGTTCCCTCTGCCTACCCTTGTTGCCAAACCCAGGAAATGAAAAATCCATTTCTAAGAGTGGGAATCGAACCCACAACCTGTCGCGTTTACAGTCGCACTCTTGTGCCTCTGCGCGAGGCGTTATACGTGTTAACACTTAAAAACTATATTTTTTTATTCCAGTATACTCCTTGACCAATTCACGGTACCAGCGTGCTTAGATGTAGGCAGTCCAAATTCATACGACCGCGCTCTCGCCACTGGGTGGGGAGCTACACAGAACAGAGGAGCTAGTGCTGATGATTTACAAAAGGTACAATTCTACTTATTTTTACACTAGTGACGTATTTCTCCGGTTTTTATTTATCGTTGATTTAGGAGGCCTGTCGTGGCGAGGCAAACGTGTGGCTGTAAACGCGACAGGAAATTAAAGTATTAATTTTTTTTTAACTTCACGCTGTATCCCGCATATAGCAGGGTAGGCAGAGGGTACCTGAGAACCTAGTGTTAAGACACTCCATTCTCTTTCAACATTTCCGTTCCTCACTTTCCGCAAAATTAAGGCATTGTGTGTTGAGTGGCGGAACTAAAGTCCTCCCTTTGCCTTGTTACCAAACAGAAGAAATGAAAATATTAAATTTTACATTTCCTAGAGTGGGAATCGAACTCACAACCTGTCACACGCTTGTGCCTCTGCGCCACGACAGGCGTTCATAATGAATTCATGAATGTAATTTTATGTATTATTTCCAGGTTATACTACACAAGTTTGATTCCTCTGAGTGTAGCAATATGTTTCCGCCGATGAGGTTAATGAAGAACGGGTTCGATGAAAAAACGCAAATATGTTATGGTGACAAGAACATGTCAAAAGACACATGTCAGGTATATATATCTATATATTAATACGTGAAGCAAAAACTTTGGCTCCCTTTTTACGAAAATTACGCGGACGGAGGAGCATGAAACTTATAGTTTATATAGCGAAGGAGTGCAGAATGATAATATTTTTTTTAAATAATGCATAAAAAATATATTAATTTATAAAATAAATATTACACACACATTGATTTGACATGCATGTTTATACATTACTAAGGACAACGCGTTGCTAACACGTCAACGGGGACACTAGTTTGTGTAATTTGGCCATAATATAATGATAATTATCTTCTATGACACACCGTATCCGTATCCGCCCAAAATCAACACATATATGTTACAAGTGGCGGAACTTAACACCGCGTTTCTCATTATAATATAATTACAGGGCGACAGCGGCGGTCCTCTCCAATTGAAGCACCAACAAATCAACTGCATGTACACAGTGGTGGGTGTAACTTCCTTCGGCAGAGCGTGCGGGTTCATAGGCGAGCCCGGGATATACACGAAGGTCGCGGCTTATGTACCCTGGATAGAAAATATTGTGTGGCCATAGCTTGGAAAAACGGACGAAATATATGTATTAAAAAAAGAATTTTGTTTGGTTTCCTTTCTAGTGTCAACATTAACGCGTTGAGTTCCGCCACTCTCTTCGGTTGAAAGTGGGGAACAGAATTCGACTATCCGGTGTTTTCGACCATCCGTGAACCCCATACACATCGTTATCCCGGATAATGGAGGTTTCACTGTATAATCTCTCTCTCCACTTGAAAATCAAGCCCGCAATCAACTAGTACAGTCAGACTGCCACTGTACCATGGCAGTATCCTTTTTTTTAACCGACTGTCAGAGGAGGGTTATGTTTTTCGCGCGTGTCATAATGTTTGTAATATTCTTTATATCTTACGTTTATGTATATATTGTGTTGCATATGTATGTATATGTTTATATATATTTTGCATGTATGTGTGTGTATTTGTATGTATGGATATATATGTAATTGTGTATACATGTTTATATGTATACACAATGCAATAACGCTAAGGTCGCCTCGTCCACAGTCATTAACCTCTTCATGCATGCCCTCCGGGGAGTCCTCATGTTTTTTACGTGACCTTCCTCCAGTATCATTGATACTGTATTCTCGAAGGTCAACCGAGATCTCCCCCTACCTCTCTTACCGCTCACCTTTGCTTCATATGTCTTTCTCACCATTCTTTCATCACTCATCCTCTCGACGTGCCCAAACCACCTGAGCACGTTCTTCTTCATTCTTACTATAACATCCTCGCTTATACCTGTCTTTCTAAGTATCTCTTCGTTGCGGATTCGGTCAGCCAAACTGACTCCGCATATTCTCCGAAGAGATCGCATTTCTACAGCCTTCATCTTTCTTTCGTTCTTCTTTTGACGAACCCACGTTTCACTGCCATATAACAGCGTCGGTACCAGCACTGCATTGTGTACAGCCATACGTGCAGCTACGCTGACGTTCCGCCGTCCCATCAATGCAGATAGCGCACCGTTAATCCTGTTACCGGTAGCAATACGCCTTTCCACATCCATATCTTTATCTTCCGTCTCTGCTAAACATAATTCCCAGGTATACTACCTCATTCACTTTTTTTTTTTTTTTTCGTGAGGAAATCCGTTACTGATACCCGCCCGTTTAGGGACTCGGATAGGTTATGTGGGACTCCGGAACGGCAAACGTCGTCCGTATACCCACTAAAACCTCACGGTGCTCCTCCTCGCCGCCAATAGCCGAGGCCACGGGAACACCTCAATCTTCCATTTACCTCGACGGCGGCAGCCTACAAGGCGCGTCGTGGAGTCAAGGGTGGTGGGCACCCTCAACGGCCTGCTTGAACCTCATTCACTTGTTCTAATATCTTTCTATCTACAGTTATCTTACATTCTGTTCTTTCTTTATCACTAGCATATTATAATTATATTAGTTTATTTATTCTTTGTCTTTATTCTTGCACTAACGTTATTCCCCTTTTCCTTATTGCATTTTATCCTATGTTCACCAAAGGTTGTCTGTAAGAGATTGCTTGTAGCAATAATACCGCCTTTGGATACAGGCAGTTGTATTGTTATTTCCTCTTTATTTTTGTTTTATCTTCTCTTGTGTGCAATAGTCTATTCTATTCTATTCTTTATTGCCTCACATCTTCCAAGCCCCTGGACCGAATTATATAATTAATGTGACTTTAGATAGATATTGATACTCCAAGTGTACTTAGATATGTGACGTCATTTTTAAATCAATATGGCGCAGAGACAATTACGTCTTGAATAAAAATAAAAAGAGTAATCAACAGTCGGGACCCATTTCTCAACCAATCATACCTTCCCAAGAAGTCCTGTAAAATACAGAATAGGTTAACCTTTTGGGCTGTTAACCTTTTGGGCTTTTTCTTTAGTTTTCAGTTTCCTTATGCAGTCGGGCTTATTATTCTTTATATAATTTTTATTTTTAAATTATATTTAACTTGCTTGCTTGCTTGGTAACAAGGTAAAGCGCGGCGTTGAGTTCCGCCACTCAACACGTAATGCCTCAATCTGGTGAAAAGTGGGGAACTTTATTGCACAAAAACTAAAAAATGTACAAAAGGCGGGCTTAACGCTAATTAGCACTCTTCCAACAAACCTTCTTTATATAGGAAATACATATATAGGTGCGGAAAAGCAAATTTAAAATTTGTGCTTTTTTTTCGGGTAGGTGCCAAAAAGTTATTACGCGTTTTTAAGTTCCTCCTAAACAAATATATTTTAAGAATACTTTACACGTTTTATTTATATAGGTTAAGGTTATATTTAATGAAAAATTTAAGTAAAAATTGTGAATCTTTAATTTTTTCACAAATTTAATCGAATAAATATATATATATATATATATATATATATATATATATATATATATATATATATATATATATATATATATATATATCTTTATATATATATATATATATATATATATATAATATAACTTTATACAATATAACTTTTTTGTTAAACTCCATATGGACGAAGTCGTGGGCACAGACAATATATTATACACAATACATTAATATAAGGAATATTTAAAAAAAAAAAAACATTTTATTTTTAATATTTATTAAAAAAAGATAATAACAAATGCCGTCACAAGTATTTAAGTAATGTATTTATTTTATTCTATATTACATAATATTGTTATTAAAAAAGTAACATATAAAAAAAGAAATTAAAAATTATAATTATATTGTATAAACGTATAAGAATTTGTGGAAGGATTTGAACCCGCGTTTCTTGTCCCGCCCACGTTCTGACGGCTAAGCCATACGTTTCTTATCCTTATGTCGAAATTCTTCACATAATCCCACTTACTTTTTTTTTATCTTCACGCTAAATCTCGCATATAGCAGGGTAGGCAGACGGAACCAGAAAACCTAGTGTTAAGACACTCCATTCTCTTTCAACAATTGCGTTCCCCACTTTCCGCCGAATTGAGGCATTGCGTGTTGAGTGGCGGAACACAACGCCGCGCTTTGCCTTGTTACCAAACCCAAGAAATACAAATACTAAATTTTACATTTCCTGGAGTGAGAATCGAACCCACAACCTGTCGCGTTTACGGTCGCACACTTGTGTACAAAAAAAATCCATCTTATCAAAAGCGTAGGAATAACAATAAAAAAAAAATACAAAAAACACAAACATACACACTAATAAAAACAAAATCAATACAATTTAAAAAAAAAGAAAATAACTGAAAAGAAAATACATTTATATGAAAAAAATAATTAAATCCACGGTTCCCAATTAGATCGGGTAACACTTAAAATTTCTTCATCTGTGCTCTGTCTTAACAAACTTGACACCTGCAATAAAAAAAAAGAAAAAAAATATATATAATATATTTTTAATATAATCGGGAACCGAACTCGCGTACTTTAGTTACGCATATTTTCTATTTATCTTTCCGCTGTAGACTAAGGGAACCTGAGAACATAGTGTTCAAACACTACGTTCTATCATTATTATTTTTTTTATGGATAACGGGTGGCAAACAAGCAGAAGGACCACCTGATGGTAAGTGGTTACCTTCGCCCATAGACATCTACAACACCAGAGATGTTGTAGATGCGTTGCCGACCGACGAGGATACTGATGGAAGGGGGGACAATGTAGCGCTATCGGAACCACCACATTTTGAAGAAAGTGTGGGTAGTAAAGAGGAAAACCTGGTTTACTTGCCACCGGAACACATCATTAGATATTTTGCGGTTCGTCTTTGACATGATAGTGGTCGCGAACCAGTCGGAGGACGAACCTCGTACCACCTGCCTACTGGGATACCCGCCTCTTACGGGACATTACCCAGCGGCGGAGGGGAATTGTATTCTAACCCCGTCCCCTCACAGGGAAAAACACTTTCCGCCACTCCTGTTCCCATTCCCTACTTTCTACTGAATTGTGGCATTGATTGATTAATAATAATTAATATTTTTTAAATAGGTCACATGACGCAAATACGAGGACTGCCTGTAATTAAATTTGATGTTTTCATATCCTCGTTCTGTTAACAAGATAAAACGCGACGTTGAGTTCCGCCACTCAACACGCAATGTCTCAATCTGGCGGAAAGTGGGGAACGGAGTGTCTTAACACTAGGTTCTCTGGTTCCCTCTGCCTACCCTGCTATATGCGGGATACAGCGTGAAGCTATGTATGTAATTAATTCATTCATTCATTCCTTCACTCAATATCAAATAAAAATATAACTCACTTGCTCCTCGATAGTATATGTCGTTTTCTTTTCGTAATCTTTAAATGTATCCTCAATTAACTTCATATATTTCTCCTTATGAGGGAGTTTAGATAGACGGATACTTTCCATAGTATTGTAAACCCCTAATTCATTGCCTTGGATAATATTTTTAACTTGATTAAACTGGAAAAAAAAATTAAAAATTAATATAATAAAATATCGCCTGTCGTGGCGCAGAGGCACAAGTTGTGGGTTCGATTCCCACTCAAGGTTAAGCGCGGCGTTTAGTTCCGTCACTCAGCACGCAATGCCCGAATTCGTCGGAAAGTGGGGAACGGAGTGTGTTAACACTAGGTTCCCTCTGCCTACATTGTTATATGCGGGATATAGCGTGAAGCTATACGAGTATATGTGTGTAAAAAAAAATAAAATTCAAATTTTAACAAAAAATTAACATTATTACGAATAACTCAAAAACTACTTGTCCGAATTCAAGTAAATTTGAATGTGATCACATGAGAAACACAAGTTATCATATAAAAAAGAATCATCAAAAATGATTCACCCAGTAAAAAGTTATGCGGTAACTTTCATAAAAATACAGTTGAATTGAGATCCTTTCTTCCAAGTGGGTTAAAATATTAAAATATTCTCCACACTTAGGATAAAAAAAATATTTCAAAAACCTATAGCAGGATTCGAACCCGCGCCTCTTAGACGAATATTTCTAAGAACAATCATAATCTTTGTGTAGCAGAAATTAGTAAAAGTCTCTCTACAGAGATGCTAACAACATAAATAACGTTGTAACAAGCGTATAACAATTTCAACACAACCGTATAATAACGTATGGCTTAGTGGTCAGAGCGATTAGACGGGTTCCAAAGATTGTGGGTTCAAATATTGCCGTCATACAATCCGGACACATGTGCGCGTTTTCAAATAAACCAAAAAAGGAAATAGGGTCCAAATATTATTACAAGAAAAATTAAAGAGTTAAATAAATCCTATACCTTCTCTATATATTGCTGTCTCATCCACTTGAAGGCGACAGACAAGGACGGCAGTATAATGTGATTCTCACGCAATTCTAGCAACTTCGATTGAATACGAGCTTCTAGTACTGAAAATAATAATATTAATAAATATATAAATACGCAAAGCAAAAACTTTGTACCCCTTTTTACAATAGGAGCATGAAACTTGGCACACTCATAGTTTGTATAGAGAAGGAGTGCACAATGATAATATATTTTTAAAATAATACATAAAAAAATATATTAAATCAATAAAATAAATATTACACACACTACCGTGGTTTAACATGCATGTTTTGTATAAAGTGACATATAGAATGGAGTGTCTTAACACTAAGTTCTCTGGTTCCCTCTGTAGGCAGGGTAGGCCCTGCTATATGCGGGATACAGCGTGAAGTTAAAAAAAAACATATACGACTATTCTGCCTAGCAGGCAGAAAAGTCAGTACATGTAAACATACTTCACGCTGTATCCCGCACAAAGCAGGATAGACAGAGAGAACCTGAGAACATAGTGTTAAAACACTACGTTCTATTAACATTTCCGTTCCCCACTTTCCTCCGAATTGAGGTTTGATACTGAGTGGCGGAACTCAACGCCGCACTTTGCCTTGTTACCAGAGCGAGGAAATGAAAATATAAAACATTTAGTACATTTTTTTTTTCTAATTTATAGTGATTTGTTTAATAATTTGTATTTTTTATCGTTAAATAATATATATATTTATAATTTGAATAGATATTTAATATTTTAATTCTCTGGCGTGGGAATCGAACCCACAACCTAATGCGCTTACAATCGCACGCTTTTGCCTCTGCGCCACGATAAACCTCGTAAATTAAAAAAAGTTAAATCATACATATAAAACAAAGAAAAAAAGTTTTTTTTTCGTTATTACATCAAATACAACAAACCTTGCGCATCACAAACAGCTAGAATATTCCTAGTGAGTCTCGCCGGTGGTATTTCGCCGCCATCTTCCAATATGGCGTCGCAGTCCACGTGACACGCGCCGCCATCTTGTTTACTGTACATCATGTTCTCCAAATGGCGGTCGCTCATTCCTACATACCACAAAATTTTATATAGATAAACCAAGGTTAAGTAATATAAATGTAAGCCGGTATCAGTGGCAAGGGGTGAAAATTTTAGTTAGGCAAGCCGGTAAATTAAGGGAAGCCGATGTATATTTAAGGAAGCCGGTAATTCTTAGCGAAGCCGGTATATTTAGGGAAACCGGTATAGGATGTGCGGTATAGGAGGTATTTAGTAATTTCACTATCGAATTTTGGCGATATATTTTTTTTAGGTCTTTAAGATGTCAGAGCTTGTTTTTTTGCAATCTTATGCCCAACATTCTCCTGGCGGCCTTTTTTTTAGCTCTGCACCCTTTTTAATCTTGTTTTTTGCAAACTTCATTACAAATCGGGCTATATGTACATATTTCGCGGAGGAGTATAAAAAAAAATATATTTTTTATTATAAAATTAACATTTAATTAGACGTTTTACTTATGCTACCTTAAATAGACTATTCTTAATATATAACACAAACATTTTTTTCAGCTTCACGCTGTATCCCGCATATACCGTGGTAGGCAGAGGGAATCTGAGAACCTAATGTTAAGACACTCCGTTCTCCACTTTCCGCTGTTTTACGCTGTGGGTTCGATGCCCACTCCAGGAAATAGATTTTTTCATTTCAACAAGGTAAAGCGCGGCGTTGAGTTCCGCCACTCAGCACGCAATGCCTCAATTCGGCGGATATTGGGGAACGGAGTGTATTAGCACTGGGTTCCCTCTACCTACCCTGCTATATGCGGGATACAGCGTGACGCTATGTATGTACGTATGTATGTAAAGAACGACTAAGTGAACGAATGAACGAATGATTGAATGAACATTTTAAGTTTAAAAATAAATTAAAAAATATATATTTACCAAATATATAGCTAAAAATAGTCATATCACAAATGGATTCCAGAAAATTCTTTTTTTTATTTATAAAATCTTCTATTGACACCCGCAATCTTCCTGGCCAGCCAAACAGAAGAATCATAAATGTGTAATATGGTATATAAACAAATAACATATGATATTATTCAGTGGCAGGTGAAAATTTTTTAGGTAGGCAAGCGGTACCAAGGGAAGCCGATGCATATTTAGGTGGGTAGCCGGTATATATATTTAGGGAAGCCGATGTATATTTAGGGGGAAGCTGGTATACACATATTTAGGGGAAGCCGATGTATGGTTTAGGGGTAGCTTGGTATATATATTTAGGGGGGAAGCCGTGATGCATATTTAGGGGAAGCTGGCATACACATATTTAGGTGCCGATGTATATTTAGGTAGCTTCTGCATATATATTTAGGTGCCGATGCATATTTAGGGGAAGCCGGCATACATATTTAGGAAGCCGATGTATATTTAGGTGCTTTGTTTCTATATATTTAGGTGTCACCAGTTTCTATTTTAGGGGGAAGCCGGTATACATATTATTAGGGACATTTCAATGAATATGTAGGGAAGCCGGTATACATATTTAAGGAAACCTGATGCATATTTAGCTGAAGCCGGTATATATATTTAGGGATACCGATGTATATTTATGGAAGCCGGTAATTTTTAGGGAAGCTGATATATTTAGGAAAGTTTGGCATAGTGATTGCCATGCATTTAATATAGCACTCTTTAATTATGGAATTTTGACGACAACTTTCTTTACGTCCTCAAATTTGTACTTTGAAAAGCTGGTAACGCGTGGGAATCGAGCTGTATGGACACCTCGCCACTCTAGGATATATATTACATACATATAAATAAATACATACATACATATGATACACGATCAGAACTGAAACTTTAGAAATGTAGATTGAGAGTGAATGAAGCGAATATGAAAGTACCAGGACTTCATAATTGTATAGGATGTTGTGTTGTTTTTTGGCAAATATTTTGTTGGCCCGGTTTCTAGTTTCTTTTTTTTAACTTCACGCTGTATCCCGCATATAGCAGGGTAGCCAGAGGGAGAACCTAGTGTTAAGAAACTCCATTCTTTCTTTCAACATTTGCTTCCCACTTTCTACCAAATCGAGGCATTGCGTGTTGAGTGGCGGAATCCCAACGTCGCGCTCGCCTTTGTTATGCCAAACCCAAGAAATGAAAATAATAAATTTTGCTATTTCATGGAGTGGGAATCGAACCCACAACCTCGCATTTATTCGTTGTTTCATAAATAAGGTAAATAATAAATTAATTATTAAGCTTTTGCTTCACGTATCTATATATAGATTTATTACCTTAGCATATACGAAGGTATTTTTTTACATATATTTTGATATTCTTGCACCGATTTCTTTGGGTCTAGTATTAACTCTTTATCGTTTGTCCTTTGATTTATTTCTGGTATATCTGAAATTAAAAAAGTATATTAAAAAATATGACTGCGTGCGACTGTAAACGCGTTATGGGTTCGATTCCCACTGCAGGAAATGGAATTTTTCATTTCCTGGGTTTGGTAACAAGGCCAAGTGCGGCGTTGAGTTCCGCCTCTCAGCACGCAATGCCTCAATTCGGCGGAAAGTGGGAAACGGAGTGTCGTAACACTATGTTCCCTCTGCCTACCCAGCTATATGCGGGATAAAGCGTGAAAGTATGTAATGTAGTGTATATATATATCACACCCCAAATTCCATACTTGCTGATCGTTCTTACCTCCGTCAGATATACTCACAGAGAAATTTTAAGCTTTTATACTATGAGGTAAGTCTGGCGGTTCATGGGATCTTAATCTAAAATATATGTTTTGTGGTACACCTACTTTCATAGAAACACGTTTTATAATGCCAAAAAATTAAAAAAAAAATTGGGCCACATGAATCAGAAAAGGACGAAATCTTGAAAAATCACCTTAGTGATAACATACATACATACATAGCTTCACGCTGTATCCCGCATATAGCAAGGTAGGCAGAGGGAACATAGTGTTAAGACACTCCGTTGCCCACTTTGCGCCGAATTGAGGCATTGCGTGCTGAGTGACGGAACTCAACGCTGCGCTTTGCGTTGTTACCAAACCCATTGCAATAAAAGAGATAAAACACTCCGTTTTCCATTCTTCCTTCAGAAATGGTAACATAACATAATAGGAAACTAATGCCTTTGTGGCATCATTAAACGTGAGTAGTTGTGGGTTCGATTCTCACTCGGGGAATGATTGTATTAAAATTATACAATTTTTTTCCATCCTGGCGAGAAGTGGGGAACAAAAATGTTAATAGAACGTAGTGTCTTAACACTATGTTTTCTGGTTACCTCTACTTACCCGCTATATGCGGTAAACAGCTGTAAGATAAAAATATATATATGTATATAAAAAAATTATACCAATATTATATTTAGATGTCATCATCTTCCTAAAAGGTTCGTGATCTTCAAGATATTCTATAAGACAGCAACTATCACCTAACGGCGTTACCTGAAAAAGTAAACACATATTAAATCAAATCAAATAATTTTATCCAAAATAAGAAGTTACAAGCTTCATTTTTTGAACGTCAAATAATTTACCACCGGTTCACTAAATTTAATGCCTCGGACCTGAGAAGAACCGGCGCAAGAAACTCAGTGGGACTTTTTTTTTCCCTCAGTCTATACTTTACAGTTATTACTTAGTGATAATGATACTTTTGAAATAGGTATGAAACTATTTTTATATTTATTCGCGTATATTTTTTTTTTATCTTCACGCTGTATCCCGCACACAGCAAGATAGATAAAGGGAACCTGAGAACATAGTGTTAAGACACTACGTTCTATTAACATTTCCATTCCCCACTTTCCAACGAATTGAGGCATTGCGTTCTGAGTAACGGAACTAAACGCCGCGATTTGCCCTGTCACCAGAGCAAGGAAATGAAAATTCTCAATGTAATTTAATATTTACATTTCTTGGAGTGAGAATCGAACCCACAACCTCTGCGAAACGACATGCCTCTATTTTGTTAATAAAAAAAATATGATTCTCACTCGATATCCTGGTCGCAAACCCAATGTATTATTCATTGCCATCGCAGCGCAGTGTACTCGAACCCGCTCCCCTCGCTTCACCATACAACGCAGTTGTTTACCATTCGACAAGCGACATGTTAAAATGGCAGGACGATGTAGTGTGTTTATCATTATTTGTATCTAAAATTATAAAACAAAGAGTATTACTTCAAATATATACCAAAACCCATCAATAACATTAGCTATCAGTGGCGAGGCGTTCATACAACACGGTTTCCACCGGCTTACCTAACTTTTCAAAGTACAAGAACGAGACATAAAAAAAGGTCACCAGGAAAATATGGACTTGAAATTGTAATTTTTTTTTACCTTCACGCTGTATCACGCATATAGCGGGGTAGGCAGAGGGAACCAGAGAACCTAGTGTTAAGACACTCCATTAACTTTCAACATTTCCGTTCCCCACTTTCCGCCAAATTGAGGCATTGCGTGTTGAGTGGCGGAAATCAACGCCGCGCTTTGCCTTGTTACCAAACCCAAGAAATGAAAATAATAAATTTTACATTTCCTGGAGTGGGTGAGTTCCAATCAAACCCACAACCTGTCGCATTTATAATCGCACGCTTGTGCCTCTGCGCCACGGCGGCAGGTGTTATATTGAAATTGTAATTGAGTTGGAAAAAAAAACAAGATCAAGAAAGATAGAGAGCAAAAACTAAAAAGACCACCAGGAAGATTTTGGGCATAAAATTCAAAAAAAAAAACATGCTCTGACATCTTAGAGACCTGACAGAAAAGGTCATCGTCAAAATTCCATAGTTTTTTTTTCTTTGTTTTTTTTTTTAACTTCACGCTGTATCCGGCATATAGCGGGGTAGGCAGAGGGAACCAGAGGATCTAATTTACTAATTCCATAGTGAAATTACTAAATACCTTCACATCCTATACAAGATTCCTTAAATAAACCGGCTTCTCTAAAAATTACCGGCTTCCCTAAATATACATTGGCTTCCCTTAATTTACCGGCTTGCCTAACTAATACTTTCACCTCTCTACACTGCTAGCTATCACATAAAGATAAAATCATCAAAATTGGTTCACCCAGTTAAAAGTAGCGGTAACACACAAAAAGAAAATACAGTCGATTTGATAACAGGTGCTTTTTGAAATTGGTTAAAAAAATATGAAATGACAAAAAGTGTGCCAGGAAAGGAAATTTTAAGGAAATGATTATATTTAAATTACTTTCATTACCTCGCTCTGGTAAGACAAAGCGCGGCGTTGAGTTCCGCCACTAAATAAAATGTCTAGAAATCTAATGGTAAACAGAGAACAGTGTCTTGACACTAGATTCTCTCTACCCTGATATGATATACATAGTTTCACGCTGTATCCCGCATATAGCAGGGTAGGCAGAGGGAACCTAGTGTTAAGACACTCCGTTCCCCACTTTCCGCCGAATTGAGGCGTGCTGAGTGGCGGAACTCAACGCCGCGCTTTGCCTTGTAACCAAACCTAGAAAATGAAAAATTCTATTTCCATTCCATTTATGGGGAATGTAAATGTTAATATAATTATATATTACCTTTTCTTCAAACTTAACAATTCTTACTCCAGGTCTTAAATGGAACAAGCTGCATAGAGCCTCTTGTTCATCTTCTATCTCTTTCGCACCCGCTAAAGTCGGACACACCTGAGAGAGATGGATATAGTCGCTCTTGGATTTGTCCAACTGAGATATTATACTTAACAACATCTCCTTTGTTTTTTGTTTATCTGTTGACATTTTTTTATATTTAGAAATAATGCATACTCACATACATAGATTAGCACTTAAATGACATTAAGCTACGTTAGCTTAAATTACGCTTAACTTTACACTGTATCCCGCATATAGCAGGGTAGGCAGAGGGAACCAGAGAGCCTAGTGTTAAGACACTCCATTCTCTTTCAACAATTCCGTTCCCCACTTTCCGCCGAATTGAGGCATTGCGTGTTGAGTGGCGGAACTCAACGCCACGCTTCGCCTTATTACCAAACCCAAGAAATAAAAATACTAAATTTTACAATTAGCTTAAATTGATTTATTTTAAAAAGACCAAAAAAGTTATGCATTATATATAGACAAGTCGTGTCGCAGACATTTAGCAGGATAGGAACCTGAGAACCTAGTGTTAAGACACTACGTTCTCCTATGATCCGTTACCAAACAAATTAGAAAAAATCTTGATTACCTTCAAAATTAATATTATACAAATTTGTTTTAAATTTATTCAAGATTTGATAGTCTGGAGCCATTTGAGCCAAATCATTTGCGAAAATGGCATTTTTCATATTTTCCAAAATTTTGATAAATGTTGCCAAATCTGAAAATATTAGACATTTTATCAAAATATAATAGCTGGCAGGTTAATTGAGGAAAGGGAAGTATGCACTAGTGGCGAGGCGTCTACATAACACGGTTCCCACCGGCTTACCTTTTGCAAATGACAATAAATTATTTCATAAATTTAGGAGTGACTTTAGAAAAATGAAGGATAAAAGAAGTTTCGAGACCAAAAAAAACGAGGTCGCCAGGCAAGTGTGGGAGTAGAGTTGTAATAAAAGGAGCTATGACATTTAAAAAAAGATCGCCAACAAAAGTCGATAGTGAAATTGCTAGAAAACCTTAACACCCTATACCGTCATTCATATATACCAGCTTACCTTTATATACCGGCTTTCCTAAATATACCGGCTTTCCTAAATATACCGGCTTTCGTAAGTATATACCGGCTTCCCTAAATATATACCGGCTAATACATATATTACTTGGCTATACATTTTACTGGCAAGCTTTTTTTTTTTAGGTCTCAGATTTGTACTTATTATGAAAAGTTAGGCAAACCGGTGGGAATCGAGTTGTATGGACGGCTCGTCACTGCCGGCTTCCCTATACTGGCTATAATGGTTTTCCTAAATCTACCGGCTTACCTTTTTAAAATTTTCACCCCTCGCCACTGGTATGCAGGGACCGTAACGTTAAGCTCCGTTCTCTTCGACTATCATGGTATGAACTAAACTTTTTTTTTTAACTTCACGCTGTATCCCGCATAAAGCGGGGTAGGCAGAGGGAACCAGAGAATCTAGTGTTAAGACACTCCATTTTCTTTCAACATTTCCGTTCCCCACTTTCCACCAAATTGAGCCATTGTGTGTTGAGTGGCGGAACTCAACGCGCGCTTTGCCTTATTACCAAACCCAAGAAATGAAAATACTAAAATTTACATTTCCTGGATTGGGAATCGAACCCACAACCTGTCGCGTTTACAGTCGCACGTTTGTGCCTCTGCGCCACGACAGGCGTCGACAGACAGACAGACAGATGTCGTGTGGATTAAACGTGAAGTTAACTTTCTTTTATTATTGTCACTTACCATTTGCGTTTAGCAATTCTTGACAAAACTTAATCAATAAATATTTAGGGTCCCCTATCAGCGCTAAGTGTGCCTTCATTCTTTCTAGTTTTTTTTCATCTAAATATTCGAATAGTTTATGAGTATTTTGGAATACATCTTTGTTAGATTCCACCTGATCCATGGATATATAGTGAAGATCATTTTTTAATAGATAAAACTGAAATTAAAAAAAAAAGATTAAATTTATAGATTAACTTTTTTTCAACTGAAACTTCTTTGGAATCGTTGTGATTTCAAACCGGATACAACGGAAAAAAACGACAGTAAGAGACATAAATACAAAAATGTATAGATTAGAGCGAGACAGAAATATACATACATCGATTTATTTCTTATTGGGTTAGAAAGAAAAAAATGTCAAGTTTTATTTGTTTATTGGAAACTCAATACTTTATACTATGATATTGTACATACATACATATATAGCTTCACGCTGTATCCCGCATATAGCAGGGCAGGCAGAGGGAACCTAGTGTTAAGACACTCCGTACCCCACTTTCCACCAAATTGAGGCATTACGTGCTGAGTGGCGGAACTCAACGCCGCGCTTTGCCTTGTTACCAAACCCAGGAAATGAAAAATTCCATTTCCTGGAGTGGGAATCGAACCCACAACTGTCGCGTTTACAGACGCACGCTACGATAGGCATTACATATATTATTATTACAAAGCCCGTCTCAATTATAGGCTAACACATCATGAAAAATAATAATGTTGCACACTTAACCTGTTAACAGGATATGACCAAATATTACGTCACACGTTACCTACTTCAATGGACTTGACGACATTTTTCGTCATGAAAATCGTAATATATTGAACGGATTATATTCTTAGTTCTTATCTATTAAAAAAAATCTAAATAAAATAATCTAAACCATGAATAGAAAGTCCCCATTGTGAAAAGGCGTAACAAAAGTTTATTACCCGGGTAACAGGTTAACTCTCTTACCTGTCGCCTTTTTAGTTTTTTTTTTCTTTTTTTATGGATAACGGATGGCAAACGAGCAGAAGGACCGCTTGATGGTGTTTAGAAATAATATACATTTTAATTTAATACAAATTAGCTGCAATGTCTCTTATTCTCGTATATAGTTTTTTTGTTCCACCGCTCACTATTTCTCTTTATACCCACGCTAGTGGTTGTTACTTCCCTTTATATTCTTATAGTAATAAACGTTGATACAGGTCTCAAGTTATTTCACTTTTTCACCAAAATACTACCTGATTTCGTGGACAGATGGTAAGTGGTTACCTTCGCCTATGAACATCTACAATACCAGAGATGATGTAAATGCGTTGCCGAACTAGAGGATACAGATGGAAGGGGAGGACAATGTAGTAGTCCGCTATGTTTTCTAGGGAAAGGATGGGTGGGAAAGGGGAAAATCTGGCTTACATGCCATCTAACCGGAACACATCGTTGGATACTTGGCGGTTCATCTTTGACATGATAGTGTTCGCGAGCAAGTCGGAGGATGAACCTCCTACCACCTAACTACTGGGATACCCGCCTCTTACGGGACGCTACCCGGCGGTGAAGGGGAATTGTATTCTAACCCCGTCTCCACACAAAATTTGAAATCACAAGGATTATAAAGAAGTTTTACTTTAATAAAAAATGGAACTACAGAAAAAAAGTACCTCGTTCAGAATCAGCGCAGTTTCTGTTGGCAAAACAATTCTTGTATCCAATTTATTTATAATAACATCTGCTAGAAGACCAAATTTCTTCCCTAAATTCAACTGTACATAAAGTGATAAAACTTTTGCCATCGCATAATAAATTGAATTATTAAAAACATCTATGTCACTTATACCTAAAAAATAAGATATAGTTAGTAACATTTTAATTATATGAGGGTAGATGGAAATAAGCCGACAAGAGTGGTATCCGAAGTACTATAGAAGACACTTCCTTAGCTTTACAGTGATTGTTTATTATAATAAGTGTTCAGTGTTACTTTCTTTTTTTTTAACTTCACGCTGTAACCCGCAAAAAGCGGGGGTAGGCAAGGAGAGGAACCAAAGAACCTAGTGTTAAGACACTAGAAACTAGACTCCATTCTCTTTTAACATTTCCGTTCCCCCCCGCACTTTCCACTTAAAAATTGAGGCATTGCGTGTTGAGTGGCGGAACTCAGCACTTTCACCTTTGCCTTGTTAAACCCAAGAAATTAAAATACAAAATTTTATATTTCCTGGGTGGGAATCGAACCACAACCTGTCGCGTTTACGCGATCGCACGCTTGTGCCTCTGCGCCACGACGTGGCGTGTTGGCGGCGTGTTGGCGTGCGTGTTCGTGCGTATTGTACACGTGTGAGTGTGCGTGTGCGTGTTGCGTGTCTGTTTATGCGTGTGCGTGTGTGCGTGTGTGTGTGTATCCCACTAATGCCGCCTACAAATAAGATATTTCTTTTTCTTCCCGCTGTATCCCGTACACAGCAAAGTAGACAGAGGGAACACACTACGTTCTATTAACATTTCCCTTCCCCACTTTCCGCCAAAATGAAGCATTGAGTGCTGAGTGGCGGAACTCAACTTTTCGCGTTTTGAGTTTCGCCTTGTTACTAATTAATAAATTAATTAAGTTATTAAGTTGATTTTTAAATTAAAATATCACTTACCAAAATTATTAATACACGATATTCGCATCGGTCTAAGAACGTCATAGAAAGAATACATAAACATTCTAAATTCTTTTTATTATTCATCGCCATTTTGTCTCCGTTTATTTGTGTTATTTCCACACACAATTTATTTACTTGGGCGGGAGTCAAACCTGTAACATAAATTAAACATTTTTTTCAGCTTCACGCTTATGTAGAGGCACAAGCGTTGCGACTGTAAAACACTTGACAGGTCGTGGGTTCACTGCATGAAATGTAAAAAAAGTTTAGTATTTTCATCTCCTGGGTTGGGTAACAAGAGGCTTAAAGCGCGGCGTTGAGTTCTGCCACTCAGCACGCAATGCCTCAATTCGGCGTAAAAAGTGGGGGAGCAAGGTGTCTTAACACTTCAGGCTCTCAGGTTCTCAGAGAACCTGGTGTTACGACACTACACTCCCGCCGGAATTGGAGAAAACGCGTTAGCTAAATTTCGGAACTCAACGCCATGCTGTCTTTACCAAAACGAGAAAATAATATAAATATTATTGTTTTCACACTCTTATATATTCTATATTAGCACGCTTTTTTATAACTAACCTACCTAGTTAGGTAGATGCCTAACTTCACGCTTTATCCCTAGCGGGGTAGTCAGGAGTTCCGGAGCGCCAAAACGCTTTACGGTCCCTGCCTGCTTTCTCGTCCACAGTCATTAACCTCTTCACTTACAACCTCTGGGGGTCATGCTTTTACGTGACCTTCCTCAGTGATATCATTGATACTGTGTTCTCGAAGGTCAACCGGTCTCCCTTACCTCTCTTACACCGCTCACCTCTACTTCATATATCTCTCTCCACCATTTCTTTCATAAAAAAAAGTATAAAGTAATTTAGTATACGTACTATTTAAATCATTTTCAATTGATATGTTACTAGAAGCATTTTGAATTCTGTCACTCATTCGAAGTCTGTTTCTAGAAACTTCCCGGTATTGTTTTGTTTCTGAAACATGAAAAAATGTGTATTACACAGCAGTATAGGAACCTCCTACCACCTAACTTTTTACCACGTGTACATTAGAGCACAGGCATAAAAAAAATATAGTCAATTGAGAGTCTCTTTCTTCCAAGTCGGTTAAAGATTACATAAAACATATACCCTATGTATATATTTTTATCTGTTATTTTATATTCAATATAAATATTATGATAATCTTGCGTCTCTTAAGTATTTTTTTTTTTTTAATCGCACTGAATCTCATTCCAGCTACCTGTTACGCTTCCACCTTCACAGGTTGACTAGAAAGAGATTTCTTCTGAGAATAACTCCACCTTTGTCGACATCAATATTATTCTTTTTCATTATTTGTACAACAAAGAGAGTGCAACATTATTTTTTTTAACTTCACACTGTATCCACATCTAGCAGGGTAGGCAGAGGGGAACCAGAAAGTCTAGTGTTAAGACACTCTATTCTCTTTTAACAATTCCGTTCTCCACTTTCCGCCGAATTGGAGATAAAAAGTATTATTATATAATAAAAACCTTACCTGCAAGAGATTTAAAGCATTTATCAAGGAATTTATTTTCTTATTGTTTTCTTTCAAAGCGATATTTCGAACTGCCATTAATTTTAAAGACAACCATTGCAGCATTTCACTTTCATTATAAATCACTAAAAAAAAAATTAATAATATATTTTAACGCAATTTTGGCGCAAGCGACTGTAAATGCGACAGGTTATGGGTTCGGATTCCCACACCAGGTTTGGTGTAAAGGCAAAAAGCGCGTCGTTGAGTCCCGCCACACAACGCAATGCCTCCAATTCTCGGCGGGAGGTGGAGGAGTCTTGGGTGTCTTAACACTGGGTTCCTCTGCCTGCCCTGCTATGCGGGATACAGCGTGAATTTATGTATGTATGTATATCTAATATTTTCAGATATTGGAACATTTATCAAAATTTTAGAGACATGAAACATTTTATTTCGAAAATGATTTTGAAGGTGAGCTAGAATTTTCAAAATTTTTTGGGAAACGGATACATAAAAGAACATAGTAAATCTTAAGCAATACGTAAGTTCTGAAACTTTTCAGTGTGTTTGTTTCTTGTAAACATGAAAAATGTGTAAATACATAAGGGGTATAGAACCTCCTACCACCTAACTTTACCACGTGTACATTAGGAGCACAGTGTTATTAAAAAATATAGTCGAATTGAGAATCTCTTTCTTCCAAGTCGGTTAAAGATTTTACATAAAAACATATATACCCTTATGTATATATTTTTTATCTGTTATTTGATATTCAATATAAATATATTATAGATGTCTTATGTCTCTTAAGTATCTTTTTTTACCTGCACTGAATCTCTCATTCCAGCTACCTGTTGCCTCCACCTTCTCACAGGTTGACTAGAAGAGATTTCTTCTAGAGATGAACCCAATTCTTGTCGTGACATCCAATATTATTCTTTCATTATTTGTACAACAAAGTAACATTATTTTTTTAACTTCACGCTGTATCCCGCATCTAGCAGGGTAGGCAAGAGGGAGTCAGAGAATCTAGTGTACATTGACTCTATTCTCTTTTAACAATTCTGTTCTCCACTTTCGCCTGAATTGAGATAAAGAGTATTATTATATAATAAAAACCCTTTACCTGCAAGATTACTCTGAAAGCATTTATCGTTATTTTCATTGTTTTCTTTCAAAAGCGATATTTCGAACTGCCATTAATTTTAAAGACAACCATTGCAGCATTTCACTTTCGTATAAATCACTAAAAAAAAATTAATAATATATTTTAACGCATGTCGTGGCGCAGAGGCGGCTGTAAATGCGACAGGTTGTGGGTTCGATTCCCACACCAGGAAATGGAATTTTTCATTTCCTAGGTTTGGTAATAAGGCAAAGCGCGTCGTTGAGTCCCGCCACACAACACGCAATGCCTCAATTCGGCGGGAAGTGGGGAACGGAGTGTCTTAACACTAGGTTCCCTCTGTCTACCCTGCTATATGCGGGATACAGCGTGAATTTATGTATGTATGTATATCTAATATTTTCAGATATTGGAACATTTATCAAAATTTTAGAAGACAGGAAACATGTAATTTTCGAAAATGATTTTGAAGGTGCGCTAGAATTGCTCAAATTTTTTGGGAAACGGATACATAAAAGAACATAGTGTCTTAACTCTCATATTATTAAAAAAGTTAAGGAATTAGTTATCTTTTATAATACTCACGTGGTTCTCTTACAGCAGTGCAGGATCTGGTCGTGTATTGCCATCTCGCTCGCACGCGAACACCACGCTACCTCGTAAGAGCGAGACAGCTTACACACTTCATCTCCCATATTGTCTTTTATTGAATTGAGATAAACAGATCTGGAATTAACGATTATTAATATTAAAAAAATATTAACGCCTGTCGTGGCGCAGAGGCTAAAAAGTGCGACTGGAAACGCGACAGGTTGTGGGTTCGATTCCCACTGCAGGAAATGTAAAAGTTTAATATTTTCATTTCCTGGGTTTGGTAACAAGGCAAAGCGCGGCGTTGAGTCCCGCCACTCAGCACGCAATGCCTCGATTCGGCGGAAAGTGGGGAACGGAGTGTCCTAACACTAGGTTCCCTCTGCCTACCCTGCTATATGCGGGATACAGCGTGACGCTATGTATGTACATCTCTTAGAAAAATCTTATGAAATTTCGATCAGGGTCACGTGTCCTGGCGCGAGTTTTTTTAACCATCACAAAAAGTGCACTTCAAAAAAACATTTCATGCAATTACAATATTGTAACACCTGTCGTGTCTTGAGGCACAAGCGTGCGACTGTAAAAGCGACAGGTTGTGGGTTCAATTTCCACTCCAGGAAATGAAAATTTTAAATAACATTTAACATTTTCATTTCCTTAGTTCGGTAACAAGGTAAAGTGCGGGATTGAGTTCCGCCACTCAGCACGTAATGTCTCAATTCGGCGGAGAGTGGGGAACAGAAATGTTGAAAGAGAAGGTAGAGTCTTAACACTATGTTCTCAGGTTCCCTCTGCCTACCCTGCTGTGTGCGGGATACAACGGGAAATAACAAAAATACCTGAGCATTATCCTGGCCGCCCACTGCGCCATACAATCTGAGGGCAGAATATCTTGTAAAAGTATATCTTTCATTTGAAGACCATCTCTTATTTCATTCCACGTTGAAATCTCCGCTATCTATATTTTAAAAAAGTACAACATTTTCATTTATTTTCTATTATAAATGAAGTTCTCAAACATTATATAAATAAAATTTAATTGAAGTTCATAAGCATAAAATAAATGAAGTTCCCAAAGATGTAATAATTGAAATTCTCAAACAAGTTTTAAAAAAAGTTTACAATTATGAGAAAGGTGAAGTTCACGAACATGAAATTAAAGAAGTTCCCAAACATGAAATAAATGTAGTTCACAAACATGAATTCAATGAAGTTGACAAACATGAAATTAATGTAGTTCACGAACATGAAATAAATGAAATTCACAAACATGAATTTTTTTTTTTTAGTTCACAAACATGAATTCAATGAAGTTGACAAACATGAAATTAATGAACTTCACGAACATGAATTTAATGAAGTTCACAAACATAAAGTAAATATAGTTCACAAACATGAAATAAATGAAGTTTACAAAGACTTGTATATTTTTTTCTTAATGGTATCTTTTTTACCCGACTGTTTTATATATATTTTATGTGAGGCTTTTAATTCCATCACGCAATACCTCAAACTCGGAAAGTGAAAAAGGGAGTGTCTTTATATTATGTTCTCTACTTGCTATAATTTTATTAGAACGTAGTGATGAACGTAGTGAACGTCATGGCGCAGAGGCACAAGCGTGCGACTGTAAACGCGAAATGTTGTGGATTCGATTCCCACTCCAAGAAATATGTATATACCAGAGTATATACTTACCACAGACAGATCAAAATGGTTTCTTGGCGATTTATAAACATGGTACGGAATGACAAACTTCTTGCCGTTTTTATATGCAGATATCATAGCATTTAACCAAAAAGGACCTGAAAATATTAAAATTATCTATATAATTAAATACGCCTGTACTGCTTTAACAGGTTGTGGGTTCGATTCCCACTCCAGGAAATAGAATTTTTAATTTCCTGGGTTTGGTAACAAGGCAAAGCGCGGCGTTGAGTTCCGCCAGTCAACACACAATGCCTCAATTCGGCAGAAAGTGGGGAAGGGAATTGTCGAAAGAGAACGGAGTGTCTTAACACTAGGTTCTCAGGTTCCCTCTGCCTACCCTGCTATATGCGGGATACAGCGTGAAATTAAATTTGTTTTTGTTTGTAATATTAAAATAACCGCTTTTTACTATATGCATGCATATACATATTATTATATTATATTATATTGCATGCATGCATATTAATATATCTAGGATATATATACCAAATTAATATCTATTACAATAAGGAGTAACTTAGGCTACTTTATAACCTTACTATTTTTGTCGCTCCCAAATTTTCCAACAAAACTTATTGTCATTTACAGAAGGCAAGCCGGTGGAAACCGTGTTGTGTGGACGCCTCGCTACTGCTACTTAGAATTTCCATGAAAACAAATACTAAATTATTAATAATAATAGTTAGTTAGCCTGTCGTGGCGCAGAGGCACAAGCGTGCGACTGAAAACGCGACAGGTTGTGGGTTCGATTCCCACTCCAGGAAATGTAAAATTTAGTATTTTCATTTCTTGGGTTTGGTAACAAGGCAAAGCGCGGCGTTGAGTTCCGCCACTCAACACGCAATGCCTCAATTTGGCGGAAAGTGGGGAACGGAAATGTTGAAAGAGAATGGAGTGTCTTAACATTGGATTCTCTGGTTCCCTCTGCCGGGTAGGCAGGTATATGCGGGATACAGCGTAAAGTTAAAAAAAAAAAGTAATACAAAATCTTACTTTGAAATTCTTCTTTAGTTACAATATCTTCAAAACTCTTCGTGGTCGTCCATAAACATGGCAGTTCCCTTTCCACACTTCTCTTTTGCTGTAGTGTTAAATCACTCCAGTTCGATAATTTATCAAATGTAGACACTAAATCTGGAAATAAAAAAAATATTTAGAAAACGTATAAAAAATTGAACGCAGCGGGATTCGAACCCGCGTTTCTTGTGTCCCGTCCGCGCCCTGACCACAGCGCCATGCGTTCTATATCTGGCCTCGAAATTGTTATACGCTTGTTACAAAGTTATTTATGTTGTTAGCATCTCTGTTGAGAGAATTTTACTAATTTCTGCTACACAAAGATTATTTCAAAGAACAATCATTTGGCAAGAGAGCTATTTTTGTTTTTGCAGTTTTAAAGTGTTTTTTTGAAGTTTTAAAGTTTTATACGTTTTCTAAATATGTTTTTCGTTTCCTAAGTGTGTGATTAACACTTTAAAATTTAAAAAAAAAAAAAAAAAAAATTATATTTATTTAGACAAAGGGAAACTGAGAACATTCCCGTGCCCCACTATCCGCTGATTAGAGACATTGGCTGAATGACAGAACTCTACGCCGCGCTTTGTCTTGTTATCAGAACGAGGAAATGATAATACTAAATATTAATATAATTATTATAAATATTTATTATTTTCTTTCCCCGAAGTGCGAATCAAACCCACTGCCTCTCTCTGGTAATACAACAAAGCACAGCGTTGTGTTACCGCCTGTCGTGTACTGTGAACGCGACAGGTTGTGGGTTCGATTCCCACTCCAGGAAATGGAATTTTTCATTTCCCGCGTTTGGTAACAAGGCAAAGCGCGGCGTTGAGTTCCGCCATTCAACACGCAATGCCTCAATTCGGCGGAAAGTGGGGAACGGAGTGTCTTAACACTAGGTGCCCTCTGCCTACCCTGCTGTATGCGGGATACAGCATGAAGCTATGTATGTATGTGTATGCAGCGTTGAGTTCCTTAACATACAATGTTTCGAATTGGGAGGGAAGAAGGAGAACGGAGTGTTAAGACACTAGGTCCTCTATAACTACAGCAATTAGTAATAACTAACCTTCTATTGAGAACTTTGTAGTAACTTCTGGCATATTTTCATCATAATTTATGGGTAATCTGTAAAATAAGAAATATTAGGAAATTGTATAGAGGCCTGTTGTGTCTTGAGGCACAAGCGTGTGACAGGTTGTCGGTTCGATTCCTACTCTAGGAAATATTTTTTTTTAATATTTATTATAATTAATATTTAGTATTTTCATTTCTTGGGTTTGGTAACAAGGCAAAGCGCGGCGTTGAGTTCCGTCACTCAGCACGCAATGCCTTAATTCTGTGGAAAGCAGGAAACCGAACGTCTTAACACTAGGTTCTTTCTGCCTGCCCTGCTATATGCGGGATACTGCATGAAGCTATGTAGGTATGTATGTATGAATCATTCAAATGTATGGTAGACTTCATGTTTACAAAAGACTGCTCTCTTTCTAATACATTAACGATAGAGCGAGACAGATGTTTCTATTGTCTCTGTCTACGGTCATACTGACAGAGCGAGACAAATATATGTATGTGTTGTCTCTGTCTACGGTCATACTGACAAAGCGAGACAAATATATGTATGTGTTGTCTCTGTCCACAATCATACTAATAGAGCGAGACAGATATATACTCACCCATTATTATGTAATTTAAATTCTTCGTACAATAATTTACAAACATTTTCAATATCAGTGTTCTTTGTTTTATTTATTAAATCCATTATACTTTGATGGAGGCTGAAATAAATGATATTTTATTAAATATTTAGTGTGCAAAAGAGAAAGGAAACAAAAGCAGTAGGAAGAGACAAAGATGGAACTAGAGGAAGTAAGAAAGGAGATATATTATTCAATTAATGTTGCCATGAATGAATGCCATCTTTTTGTAAAGTTTACCAATAAGTTATAATATATATAATAAAAATTATTGCGTAACAGCAGGACAGCGCCTTGTATAAGCGCGATGACTATGGGTTCAGTTCCCCATTTAATGTTCCTGGTCAAAATCCTAGTACCTACATATATATACGTGAAGCAATAACTTTGTACCCATTTTTACGAAAATTACGCGGACGGAGGAGCATGAAATTTGGCACACTTATAGTTTATATAGCGAAGGAGTGCCGAATGCTATTTTCTTTTTTAAATAATGCATAAAAAGTATATTAAATTAATAAAATAAATGTTAGTACAATGGTTTGACATGCATGTTTATATAAAGTAAAATATACATGTATTGCTAAAGACAACGCGTTGTTAACGCGTCAACGGGGACACTAAGAACACTTCGAAGTAGATAGATTTTTAAAATTTTTTAACAAACAATCTTGCCTGGCAAAATATTATTTTAATTTTTTTTTAAACTATTCTATGCCCTTTTTAATATCTCTAAGAATATATGTATAAAGTTTCATGATAATCGGTTCAGTAGTTTTGGCGTGAAGACGTAACAAACAAACTTACATTCACATTTATAAAATTTAATAAAATTAGTAGGGATTATTATTATACAAATATAAAATAAAATACCTTTGACACCGCCATACATTGGCTGCCCTAACAATTTCGATAGCCCAAGGCATCCCAACACTAAGCAACTTTACGATATCTTCATTGAGGAGATCGAACCCAGGACTCTTCTTATACACTTGCAATAGTTGCACTATAAAGGATATAGCTATCTCAATGTTATTCTGAAAGCAAAAAATATCATAAAATATAACAGCTGTCGTGGCGCAGAGGCACAAGCGTGCGACTGAAAACGCGACAGGTTGTGGGTTCGATTCCCACTCCATGAAATGTAAAATTTAGTATTTTCATTTCTTGGGTTTCCATTCAACACGCAATGCCTCAATTTGGTGGAAAGTGGGGAACGGAAATGTTGATTTGGTTCGCTCAAATTTAGACATTGTGTGGCGGAACTCATCGCCGCGCTTTTACCAGAGAGGAGAATAATTTAAATATATGGAAATCGATCCTACAACCAATCGTGTTGCTGTATCACTACTAACGCAATATTTTTTTTTCTTCCCGCTGTATCCAACACACAGCAGGGTAGGCAGAGGGAACCAGAGAACATAGGGTTAAGACACTACGTTCTCTTTTAACATTTCCGTTCCCAACTTTCCGCTAAACAGACGCTTTGCGTGGTGAGTGGCGGAACTCAACGCCGCGCTTTGTCTTGTTACCAAGCCCAGGAAATAAAAAATTCCATTTCCTGGATTGGGAATGGAACCCACAACCCGTCGCGTTTACAGTCACACGCTTGTGCCTCAACACACGGGGGCTACAATTATTAATATAATATAGTATATTCATACATTTAAAAACAAAAGAAAAATTTTAAATACCTTAGTATACTTCAAAATCATATCACTTATTTCCTCGTTCGTATAGTGCCGATTCAAATCCGACGTTGAAGCTAAAAAAAATCATATTAATAAAAAATATAAACTAAATGACAATGAGTCGTGGGCTCAAAATTATTTGCACGTGATTAGTGTGGGTTCGATTCCCACTCCGGAAATATTAATATTTTCATTTTTTCTTATCTTCACGCTGTATCCCGCATATAGCAGGGTAGGCAGAGGGAATCTGAGAACATAGTGTTGAGACACTCCGTTCCCCACTTTCCGCCGAATTCAGGCATTGCATGCTGAGTGGCGGAATTCAACGCCGCGCTTTACCTTTGTTACCCAGGAAATGAAAATACTAAACTTTTACATGTCCTGGAGTGGGAATCGAATCCACAACCTATACGTTTGCCGACCTAGAGGACAGATGGAAGGGGAGGATACTGTAATAGTCCTCTATCGGAACCACCACATTTTGGGGAAAGTGGAAACCCTGGCTTACATGCCATTGAACCGGAACACATTATTAGATATTTGGCGGTTCGTCTTTGACATGATAGTGGTCGCGAGCCAGACGGAGGACGAACCTCCTACCACCTGCCTACTGGGATACCCGCCTCTTACGGGACGCTACACAGCGGCGGAGGGGAATTGTATTCTAACCCCGTCCCCTCACAGGGAAAAACTCACCTTCTTCATTGGACTTTGACTTGAATTTGTATAAAAATAAATCTATCATTTTAACCAAATTTATTTCCGATTTCGTTTCCGCGATAATAATCATAATGTAGAAACATTCATAAAATCTGCAAAAAAAAAATATTTATTTTAGCTTCACGCTGTATCCCGCACATAGCGTGCAGAATAAATCTGAGAACATAGTGTTAAGACACTACGTTCTTTTAACAATTCCGTTCCCCACCTTCCGCCAAATTCAGGCATTGTGTGCTGAGTCGCGGAACTTACCGCCACTTTCCGCCAAATTGAGGCATTGCGTGCTGAGTGGCGGAACTCAACGCCGCGCTTTGCATTGTTACCAAACCCAGGAAATGAAAATACTAAACTTTTATATTTCCTAGAGTGGGAATCGAACCCACAATCTATCGCGCCTCTGCGCCACGACAGGCGTCATTTCTTCACTCTAGTCCCAAATTTAGGTGGAAAATGGAAAACGGAGTGTCTTAACACTAAGAGTTTCCTGTTTAATAAAAATTATACCTTATTCTTAAATCATCATTTAGTAATACATTTAAACCATGAATACATTTTTCACCGTAGTTACTACATTGTTTTAATATATTATGTATTTTTGCATCAGACAGAAGGAGTGAATTCGATTCCCGTGCAGGTCTTTTAGCTGGAGGTTCATATTCTGATGACAATTTTACTGCAAAAAAAAAGAAAAAAATTTCAAATTACGCGATTAAACATGTAGTATTTTGAATTGAGAGAATGAAGTGTCTTAACACTATGTTCTCAGGTTACCTCTGTTTACCCTGCTATATGCGGAATACAGCGTGAAGTTAAAAAAAAGTGCAGAAATCGGAGAGCAGAGTGTATTGACACTTGGTAATCTAGGCTTACTTTACGAGGAAAACGTATAAACATATTTTATTTAATGAACTTAAAACTACGACTAAGTTTTTTTTTTTAATTATCCATATATTTTACATAGCTTCACGCTGTATCCCGCATATAGCAGGGTAGGCAGAGGGAACCTAGTGTTAAGACACTCCGCCTATATATATTTATTTAACGCCTGTCGTGTCTTGAGGCACAAGCGTGCAACTGTAAACACGACAGGTTGTGGGTTCGATTCTCACTCCAGGAAATGGATTTTTTCATTTTCCTGGGTTTGGTAACAAGGCAAAGCGCGCCGTTGAGTTCCGCCACTCAGCACGCAATGCCTCAATTCGGCGGAAACTGGGGAACGGAGTGTCTTAACACTAGGTTCTCAGGTTCCTTCTGCCTACCCTGCTTTTTGTAGGATACAGGATGAACTAAAAAAAAATTTTGTGTCAGGACACTCCGGTTTCCGCTTTTAATAAAATACAAAAAAATCTTACATTTAAAATATTCTTGTAGAAATTCAGCCACATATTGTAATGATTCCTTTCTGTAATTTTCTTTAAGTATAGCGGATAGAATGTTCTCTCTCCTCGCTTCAGATAATAAATGTAAACTGGTTGTGGCCTGAATAAAAAAGTCGTCAAAATTGGTTCACCAAGTAAAAAGTTATGCGGCAACACAAAAAAGGGTGTATA